>DWJZ01009543.1:0-10641 GCA_018249125.1 Asbolis capucinus
GTTGTCGTTTCCACTGCCTCATTGCAGAATCTACAGTTTGCAGTGTTGCTTAGCCCTATGGTGTGTAGGTGTTTATTAAGCCTGCAATGTCCAGTGAGTACCCTGATCAGGGCAGCTGGGCTTTGGCCGCCAGACAATCTGGGGGGGATACAGGAGATTAGCACACTCGCTGGCCAATTGCGGATTGTATACTTCAGAGGTCCTTTAGCCCACCAATCCTCACTTGGCCAGCGTGGTGGACTATGGCCTGTACCCCGTCATTGTGTGAGACCCGACTCAGTAGTGGGACAGTTATGGGTTGCAATGATGATACTTCAGACATCTTCGAGGGTTTATGCGGGGAGGGCTTTTAGAAGACAGAAAAAAAATACTGTTTTATTTCCGACGAATTTCATACGCCATTGAATGTGATAGTAAAATAGTTTGATTAATGTAACTTACCTGATGTTGATGCCTTCGGACTCTTGGGGGAGGCTATTCGTTTCTTGACGCTGGAGCTGCCTTTGTCCCTGCTTCGAGCGCTGCGAGGGCCCTGGAATATTATGATTCATATTTGACGACTGCTCTCGCTTCGCTTCGTACCCGGCTTATGATCCAGGGGGTGAGCTAATATTATCGATTGGTAAAAGAGATATTTTTTTTTTTATTTAAGGCACGATATTATGTAAAATATGTACTTTTTCGACAACTATAGGAGTATACTCCTATACTTTTTGGATTGGAGGAGGACAGCCGTCTCCATCTGAAACTCTGCCTGGGTGCGCCCATGGCTAAAGGCTAAGGGATTATAAAATAATACACTATATATGTTAATCCAAGCTTAGCACAATACATTAGAGAAAAGCTATTCTTTTTCAAAAAAAATTTCAAACTAATATTTTAAAACCACAAGTTTATAAAGATATATGGATGTTTGTGACTCTTTCACGCAAAAAATACTTAACGGATCTACATGTAATTTGACACAGGGACAGATGATGATCTGGAAAAACACATAGACATACTTTTTATAACCTACAACACAGGCGGACTCTACTAGGCTCCTACTAACATAATTTAGTCAAAAACAGTAAAACATTGTTCGTAAAAGTTTAGTAGACAACAAAAAGGAATGAAAACTATAAAGCTAAAGAATTCAACTAAAAGGATGAATCTAAAAAATCTGAAATGGATGTAAATACCTGTATGATGTTATCCAGGTCTAACTCCCTATGGTGCCGTCGTCTAGGCGTAGACGGAGCGGCAGGAGAGCGAGGTCGAGCAGTCTCCTTTATAGACCTGGCTTGATCTTCCGTCAAGTACAGCTCACTGGCTGTCACCAATACTATAGTATCCCTGAAATGTTACAGTAGATTCAACTAATGGCACAATACCGAGCATTGTGATCGAGGAGGCTTGTAGAATACTGCACCACGCTGCTCCAGTGCGGTTTGGTGGAGGGGTCAGTGACAACGCTAGTGTCGGAAACTTTAACGCCAGCTGAAGGCTCAGCATGGCTTAAGGATTTCTATCACATTCTATGACAACCGCGAACGACGGCTTATGTGCCCTCTGAAGCACGAAAGCATGACATTTTTGCTAATAGCCAATCTTCCTCCTACCAATCGCGCCCGCTTACCTTACTCAACTTTTCGGATCGGTTAAAATCGAAAAAAGATGTCGGGCTATGAACGTTTCACAAGATTGAGGTGCATACCACTTGTGACTAAATCAAGTGTGGGAAGTTGTTATACAGCGTGAAGGAACAAATAGTAAATAAAGTAAAATACCCCAAAACACTGAACTATGAAGACCCTAAGGGACCCTGGTACATATACTCTAAAAGTATCAAATAAGCCAGCCGTTAAGAAGTTTCGTAACTAACAAATAAATTCTGTACATAATTATGTGACGTCCCTAGGGTCGCCAAACGTACTATATTATATAGTATTGTACTGTATTTCGGGACTCCATATTATATACTATTCAAGAAATATATAGTACGCAAACATATTATGTTTCAGTTCAACGTATAAATTTTTATATTTTGCAATACTAACAAAAACTATTCCACAATTTTTAAATGCCTTTCGTTCGACTGCCGTAATGGGCGGGTGCGGGAAACAAAAAAAAATTATGAAAGAAAAACAAATGACTTACAAATGTAACTATTTTTCATTCTCTCCAGAAAGTACTATATTTTTTGAACCGTTCTATATTTTTAATGGTCTTTTTTAAAAAAATACTATATTGAAACAAAAAAGGTTGGCAACCCTAGAAGTCCCATTCTGAAATGGTAGCGTTTCACTGAAAAATGACTAAAAAAAATAATTTAACTTACCCGTCAGTCATGCATCTGTATGTAACAGTTCCACTTTCATTCTCTTCTACCCCCAATACTAGCCCCGGTTCGTAATTCTGCTCTTCATCAACCATAGCATACACAGACTGTCCCTGCAGAGGCAACCTCTTCATATCCCCAAAAATTATGAAATCGTCCAATAGAACTTTGCTTTGCCCATCGTCGAATTTAATCAAATATTTATTTGGCTCCGTAATTTCCAACACTTTCCCAGAATAGTACCGTTTGTCCACCCATTTTGCCAAAACGACTGTGTCTGGTGAAAAGCCAGGATATTCCTGTTTAACAAGAGACTTCTCAACGGGAGTTGCCGGTCTGGGGGAAGCTGGTCGACGTTTTTGCTTCAATTTCGTCACAGATTTAGGTGTCCCCACGAGAGAAGATAGGGGTTTCTCGTCTTTCGGAGACTTTACTGGCGAAATCTTCCCCGAATCTCCGTTCGTTGGCACCATTTCTGGAGAATTCATTCCGTGCATATATTCTGGTTCCTCTGGCTGAGTGGGCAATATTGCTCGTTTTGTCTTCCCCGCGATCGGCCTTCGACCTCGTACCCTCGACTTTTTCAAGGAACTCTTCGGCGTCACCTTATCACATTTGTTTACTTCCTCCGGACTAGCGTTTCCATTGCTCAAAACCGTATCACTCGACAAGGAAGTTTGGATCCCGACAGATATCTTGTCATCACTAAGCGATCGACTTCCATCGTTTTCAGACAAGTCTCTGATGTGCGAAAAAATGTCTTGGACTTTCTTTAATAATGCATCGTAGCCTTTGACAGACGAAGACGGATTTACAACCGATTTTCGCGGAGGTTGAGGAACTACAAACGCTCCATCACTGGTTCTATTACTGGAAGTGGATGTCGAGCTGATAGAAGAGGCAAATGATGTTCTGTTAGGCAAATTTATCATGCCTCCACTTGTTACACTAGAGGGAGAGTTGCTGACTGACACATCAGCCAAATAAGGATCAATAGTGAATCTCTTTGAAATCCTCTGATATTCTTTGCACATATCCATACCGATGTCGCTGTCAGTTCTTACAACATAGAGAGATAGAAACTCTCCATCTTCATTATGGCTCACGTGAACGTCAAAAAGGGGAATTTGAGGTGTAGTTGCCGGCAAGGAATGACCATTTTGTAAAGGCGAAATGGTTGATGGCGTTGTAGTATTGCTAACTCTAAATGATTCATTCTTAGCTCTCAGTGCTTTATTGCTTAGTAACTTTGTCATATCCGGCGTCATATCATCTGAGTTCTCGTGCTTAGATTCAACAGCAAGTTCAGTTGGTGTGGAAGAATTACCATTGGAAAGCTTGGAAATAAGCTTAGAAGCTACACTAGGAACTTGATCTGGACTATCCAGCGTACAAATACTATCTGTACTTTCCTGGTCTGTTCCTCTATGATAGTCTTTGGCTGCTTGAGAAAGATTGCTAGCATCAGAGTTATTGTAACCTTTAATTTCGATTTCAAACACTTTTCCCTCATCTGATGTCTTATTCCTATCTTTGACACTAGGTTCACTATCATATTTAACCTCTACTTTCTCTTCATTTGATGCTTCTTCTGGTGAGGGTGATAATACGAGATGGAAACCTTGGGAGTCATTCAATTCTGAATTTTCTTCTCTAATTGTTTCTGGTACAGATGTTGGTGGTAGTATTTCTTTAACAAATTCTACACTTGGTCGACTCGAACTCCCAGAGCTTATGATATGCACTTCGTCCTCTATAATTGGTGACTTTTTTTCTTCTTTGGCAAGTTTTGGTAGAGCTTTATACGGTGTCTTGCGTTTTTTCGTTATGTCTACACTAGCCGACCGTGATTTTGGCGTCTTTGGTGTCTTTGGAGCTTTAGATGTGATATCAGCACTGTTACTTCTCTTAGATATTCTTGGACTAGATCGTGCTGTATCACGAATACGCGAGGTAGAAGGTGTTTCAAAATCAACATTCAGTTTCCCTGCATTAGTTATTTCAGATACTTCGTCATCCAATTTCTGGGTTAGATCTTCCTCAAATTCAAGCTTAAGCATTTTTGCACTGCTATCCTCAGAATCATCAGATAATTTTCTTTTTGAATTGGCCACAGTGACTATACCTGGAATTTTATTTTATATTCAAAATACAATTGTAATTATGACAACATTTTGTCCCAGTGTACATTATATATACGTAGTTCATTAATACGAAATATATTGCAACACATGAATTCGTAATTATTGGAATTATCTTCAGCAGAGTGGATATTAGTAAGAAGTGGTTTTAAAACTATGGTATAATCTTATCATGATGTGTAATGCATAAATAGAATAAACAATAGTATTAACTACTGCATTGGTGTTTATTATTTGTTACCTTCTTTTTGATCTTGTTCTGGTACAGTAGTGCTATTAATCTGGAATTCAAAAAATATTCTTTATATTTTGCACATGTCTGAACTGAATTAAATTTTTTCCGGCAGCTAAATAAATAAGACAAGCACCCAACAGCATATCGAATGTATAATGATGATATTTGCTAGTCATGACTTAGGTATGAAGATAAAATTTTCTCGTTATTATTATAAATAATACTATGATGAATAGTGTAATTAAGTTACAACTTAAAGATAAAACTATAAATGACACAACAGCCAGCCATGCCAGCATCTTGAGTACTGCACGCATGATTTTAAAATTATTTTAATTAGAATATAATTATACATTTCAATTCAGTAAAGTTATTTATAATTTTATACTTGGTTTTGTCATACTAAAAAATATATTTGTTATTTTATTTTCTTATTATTGGGACCTGGCACCTGATTCAATAGGGGATAACTTTACTTCTATGTAAAGTTGTTATTTATTATTTATATGGCAAAATTCTTAAATAATGGGTGCCTTACCTGATTTTAGATACAAATAAAACTTACTTCATCTGGCACAAAATTCAATTTAAAATCATCCTCTGGTTCATACACAGGACTATCCAGGAAAAACGTTTGTGAAGAATCTTCACCAGTCATAGCTGCATCAGTTGTAGATTCCACTAAATCCTTTTGTTCAGCCCCTGTTATAATGAAAAATACTATAGTTAGCATTTTCTTTTACATTCTATAAATTTGTGCTTGACCACAATCCTACCAGATGGTAAGCAGTCAAGTGGTCTCAGGTGGTAAAGAGCACTAATTTAGAAAAAGTGTATTCATTCTTGTTGAATGGGTTGATGATGGAACGACGATTAGAAAACATTTACATTGTAATAATCAGGAACACTGACGCAGGCAACTTATTCCAGTCCTTTGCAGTAGTTTCATTAGCTACCAAATACAATTTAAAAGACACTAAACTTGATATAATTGTATTTTCTATTCTGCATGGGACAGCACCAGTATATAAAAATTTAGCATTACAATATACCAAGGTCACAACTTTCATCATCCTTTCATCTTGATTTAAATTCTAGGCACACAAGTGGAACCAATTTTAGTCTGCTTTTTCATCTTGGGTTTTGCAAACAATTTATGTGTAAAAATAGTACCTATTTTAAATGTGGATAGTTTTATTACCAATATTGCATATTGTGATATTGAAAGATATTAGTGTATTAAACATGTAAGTAATTTAGTGGTTTCTTAAAAACTTGTAACATTCTCATCCCATTACAAGTATTGTCAAGATGAAAAAAGTATTCAGTGCTATATATTTAGTAATATGCTTTGCTATGAAAAAACTTGTCTTTCAACTAACATGAATGAATGAATAAATGAAAATATTAAAAAAGTTACCATATTGATAGCAAACAACTTACAAGAAACACTACCAAAGAACCTGAACTGCAAAGGAGCAGAAAGAATATAAATAAAGATAAACACATGTGCAAAGAATTTTATTATTATGATATTGATTAATTACATTGTTATCAGATCACCAATGCCATTAAAATTGTTGATAATATGTATGTATATATACATTTATTATTATACCAGTTAGTACTGCCATTAAAATAAAGCAGGAAATTTATTATTCCACAAGTCAGCGAGGTAATTTAAAAAACAGAAAGTGTCTATCATTCATAACCTCACTAGTGAAAAAAAACAAGACTAAAAATAGTGCACAAAAATTAGAGAACTGTTTTTTAATAAAAATTTGTACGATTAAACACCTGAAGTAGATGTGCAAAACTTGCAATCATATTCTCAAAGATTTATTGATGTTTGGAAATATTAACCAACTAAGTTAAAATGTAATGAGAACGCTTAATGGATTTGCAATCATGAAAAGCGCAGTCTTTGTACGGTGAAGTTATGCACTTTTTATGTACTTACACATATAGCGACAGTAACAAGTAAAAATGTATTACAAATAAGTGCATTTCAATATAAAAACAGATAAAATCGATAAAAAGTCATTCTCATAAACGTAACTTTGGCAAAATTTTCAATTTGGCCGGGTTATACACACTTTAGCCGTACAGAATTTCATGTTTTCGAAGGAATTATGTAGTCTTACCTGTATCTGGCTTTGAGGAATCTAATCCAGAGGCATTTTTACTAATATCCTCCATAATTTTACTGTAAATACAAAGTTAATAACAAAAAACTGGCGCGTTTTAACACTGAAACATCTGTCACTTGAAATAAGTCATTTATTCACACATTTTAACGAAATAGCTTAAAAACTGAAAGCAACACTGGAACTGAAATTAAGCTGCCGATAAAAGAATGTTATAAAAACAGGAAAAATGTACGTATTATCGTAATAATTGCTAAAAAATCGACAAGCAAGACAAGACAAGACCGCTTGTTGATTTGGCTGGTGTTGCCAACTATTTGGCATAAACGGAACTAATACTAAAATCATAAAATAGCTGTTGTCAGCTCCACACGTTTGGCAAACTCCTGTCTTCTAAATTTTGAATTTATGTGAATTAATGGCTCAGTAGAGTAAAATAAATTAAATAGACACAATAAACGGTAAAAAACATCTCTCGTATTACTAGATGAATAATATATACAGTCAGTAACACCTTCAGTCAAATCTATAAAGTACTATAGTTTAATACACAGGGAAAAGTGTACGTAAGTACTGTCTTAAGATGACCATCTCGCCTTCCATGTTGACTAGTAATTTTTCTGCTGCCATCAAATTTGTAACATAATTCTCCTAAAACACAATAATTTATAATTGTATTCCTGCTTCATCGTAATAACTAATCACATAATTAGTATAGAATAATTACTTAAGAGGCCAGCTAGACCTTCGTTATTTTATTATAATTAAAACAAATTAAAAAAAATGAGGTTCTCAATTCGCCTTTTTTGTGTTACCCATTGATCGATGTTACCTACCTCATTCCCTTTTACTATAATTATTAGCCAATTATTATACTCTTTTTTAATAGATATTGAAGATAATTATTAGCATGATAATTGGTTAAAATGATCATTATATAGAAGATAATTTGTTAATCCTCACAAAAGGAGAACTAAAAAACTATTTTCACATTGAATTTTATCAAGTTAAACTACTCTTTGTCGATTGTAAGCTTCAAATTACAGGTAGTCCATTTTTCTCAGTAACAATCTTGTAACAATTTTTGTCCACAATAATACGTTTGAAAGTTGATTTTTACCTTTTTTTTATTTTTACTTATTCTTGGCGTGAGGTTTGCTTTTCGTCACGAGATTCGTCGAGCTGCGCGGATGCCATAACTGATATGGCGCGTCAAAGGATAGAATACTTTATACCATTTCTTGATGTTCCCATCGGCGGCAAAGCTCACCCACTCGCATGGGGACAGATTTAGATAAAACTTGGAATAGTCGTGGTTGAAAAACCGAAAATGGTTATAGGATATGTTTTATTTATATTAATAATAAAGATTATTATTATATTATCCCAGAAAATGGCTTAGTTTCCACAGGATAACGGGTTAAAATTAGTATGGCAACTCTGAAACCATTGGACAACAATAAAAACATGTATATACATACATAACTTGTTTTAAGTAAAAAAAATTTTGGAAGTATGAAATGATGACTAATAAACCACATGCATTTTTATAATTTTTATTTCAAAATCATCATATTCACCACAGTTCACTTTTTCATTTCTTAAATCTTATTTTTTTTTTAAATAAGCAACCAAATTTTTCATCATATCTATATCATCATGATAATGCTGTGTTTTTATTAGCTAATTAGTATATATTTTAAGAGTGGTCAAAAATATGACTTATTTCTAATAATTAAAATATCAAAACTTTTTTGTGTACAATAAAATAATTTAAAAGTATCTAATTCTTTTTCATGTTTCAATCAGTCCGTACTTATGTTATAAATGCGAAGGTAGCCCAGCAGGTGGCAGCTACAAACCACCAAGGAAAGCCAATAGGAATAGTATGATATGGGCCTGTGTAACCTCAGCTATTGACTAAAATTTGTTGCAATAAAAATGGCTATGTCGACTATTAAAAAGTTGCTTGAGTGTTTATAACTGGACATTAATGGCTGCCTCTCAATTAGAGTGTTTATCTTTTCTTAGAAACGTCACTCTTCGAAATAGTTAAGACTTTTGTTCCTTGAGCTGGTTTTACCACTGACCTATGTTTGTTATTGTTTAAGGAGCTTAGTAAAACTATCATTGTAAAATTTATGGGTGCTGATGCTCTCCAGAGGAATGGGATGATAACCTAAAAAATATAGGTACATGTTACTTTGATATATTGGTAATTGTTTTGGTTTTTGGAAGGATTAAGAGCACACTCAGTATTTATAATCAGGCATTTGGTTGCCAGCTATTCCTATATATTAAAGTTACTTTGGCTAGGGGCATTAATCACAGCTACCAAAGGTATGGTAAAGGTTGGTCCTGCAAAATGTTGAACAGAGAATAATACCAAAGTTTTATTTCTTCTATGGACAAATTTTATTTAAAATAATACGTATGATTAATAATATAACCAAAAAAGTACCTGGAATGTACAAAGTTGGAATGGCTAATCTGTTCATTCTATTTCCTGGATAGTGATAAATTTCTTCAAAATGACGACGGCAAATCCTTCTATTTTTAAAGATATATTCCTCATTTTCTCCAACTAGACCTGCATTTGTGACCCAGGTCTGAAATCGCTCAGGATTAGTCAGTGGGTTTGGGAAGCAATGTAGTACAGCACCTAGAAATACATTTACACTGTTACAAGAACATGTAGGTTCGTTTTAATTATTCCAAGTCTTTAAAGGCACTGCAAATAGTCAATTTACTGACCTATAGGGCATGCACACAAACTTAAGATACTACAGGAAATCACAGGCATAAAATTACATTATTTTTTAAACCTTATTCTTATTAAATATGCATAGAATAAGGCTATAAAAAGCTACATAATAGTTAATATTTCATCTCATATTTATATTACACAATCTGAACTATTTCAGACTGATTAAATGTTAAGTCAAGACAAAATAAGCTGTTAAAGTCTTCCTTGCCATGAAAGACTCTTTCTACTTATTATCAGGTGGTATTGCAGTTATACGCTGATTGAATGTAAAAAAAAAAGATATAAAAATTATTAATTGTTATATTTTCTATACAAAATAATTACAAAAAACTTAGGATCATTGTGTCATGAGCTTACCTTCTAACAGCAAAGAACCGCAAGAAGAAACACAACAACGATTTTGAGGCATTGTAAAAATTAAAATATCACCTACACCACTATAGGATTCACTTTATACTAAATAATTCTCTCTTCTCTCACTTTAAACGTCAAGTAAGCCACCGTCACCGTCTCAGAAACAGTCAAATATCTCATAAATGTTTGTACTAATACAAAGAAGTGGGAACTGTATCTCAAAATTTTCCACAATTCCAGAACAGAGTGTTGATGAGTTCTGAACGCGAAGACGGAAGAGGATACACGAATCAAGGTACATAGCGGAGAATTCACGAAGCGCACAAAGAAAGCACTTAAATATCTTTAATACAAAAATCTAATAATGTATTGATCGGCCGGCTCCAATAAATCGTATAAACGACATACAAACATGTACTACTGAGATTATTAGACAGAAAGAAAAGACTCTTTTCTTCTTTTCTTTTCGAGAGAGATCATTTCTGTTTGTTTACGGATTAAATTAATAACCGAATAGTATCAGTTAGTGACATCTCAGAGATGTCAGATTACAGGGCACCTTAGTCATAGACGGATCTACTACGTCTATGACCTAAGTAGATTTTTTTTTTGCGTCCAGACAAAGAGAAAGGACTACCCTCCGGAGATTCGCGGGAGGGAGGTGGTGAATGCTCATG
>DWJZ01009544.1:0-10641 GCA_018249125.1 Asbolis capucinus
ATGCAAAATTTGAGCTCCGTACTGCAAGAGGAAGGGGGTTTAATTAAGCTTGCAAGATCTGACCCGAACAAACAAATATACTGACATACTAATATACAAACATACACTGCAAGTTAAATAAAAGCTTGTAAAACAGAATCCTTATATCGCGTACTCTGCGTAAATTACTAACAATAGAGCAAAATGATGTTCTACAGTTTTATAGAGGACATCAATATCTACAAATAAGTCCGCGACACCATTTGTCTAACTGTTAAACATGTCACAATAACTACTTTTTTTCTAGCAACTGGCTCTTTCGAAGCGAGAACAGTTCCTATTTCACGCTATTGTCAACTTGTGAACAACTCCTGTCAAAGTAGTTGTTATCGTATAAAACCCATAATAAATCTTACGTATTACTCATAACTGTGACGTATTAGCATGTTATATTTGTAGCCTAGGCTTTAGTTTACAACAGTATTAATCACGTCGTAAATTTATAAGGCTGGTATATACTGGCGTAATTCTGGAGCTATGGACATAGGCTGGCTGCTCATTGATGAGCTATAAACACGGGTCTCATACTGAGGAGGCCTGGACCATCTCCGCGGCTCTGTTGTGTATTGGTGGAGAGGCTAGTGCGCAACCCCAGTCTCAAAAGTTTTTATGCTAAAGTCCATCGATGTGGCTTTACTTTTGCTATGTAATGATAACGACCAGGAACGGTGGCTTTACGTGCCCTTCGAAGCACGGAAGTGCTCGTGAATTTCTTGACACTAGCACTATCCTTCCACCAACCACGTCTACTGTTGCTAAACTTTTTGTATCTATACAGGTCACGCGGTCAGCGCCCTACGCTTTGAAAAAACAAATGTCAACTCATACGAAGCTGGGACGATCGGCTAGTCTTCTATACAAGATTCTGTATGATAAGTAAGATCATCATCTTAACCCATCATGGCCCACTCTTGAGCTCGGGTCTCTTCTCTGAATCAGAAGGTTAAGGCCGTAGTTCACCACGCTGGCTAAGTGCGGATTGGCAGACTTCACACACCTTTGAGTCTTGCAAGCTCCCCGGCATGCAGGTTTCCTCACAATGTTTTCTTTCACCGTTATAACGAGTGATATTTAAATGTTTAAAACGCACATAACTCCGAAAAGTCAGAAATGCGCGCCTTGGGATTCGAACCCAGACCGCCCGAGTAGAAGGCTGAATTCTTAACCACTACGCTATCACCGCTTCGTTAGCTTGTACTACATACTTATATAGATATTTTCACACCCAAACACAGAACAAACATTCCTGTTCATTATAGAAAAGTTTGACATGGGTAGGAATCGAACCCACGACCTTCGGTGTAGCATTCAAGTTCGCTAACCACTAGACCAACCGGCCTGTTGTGAGTAAAATGAGTAGGAGCTTATTACAAAGACGTTAGAGTTTAAATTCATTTGAAACGGACATTCTGTAACCACAGTGAGATATTTTGTAAAAGCAGCGCGATGTGGACGATGTCGCACTCTGATGTAACTCATGAAATAATTTGCGCATTTCATGTACATTCGGGCAGGAAATTCATCTTCATAGCACGAAATTTAGGTAGGAATAATTTTTAGTTTTGTATTTTTGTTTTGTACTGTACAAGTTTCAATGTAACTGTTTAATTTTTTTTCACTTATTATTCAATGTGGTACATATTTTTAATTTAGATCAGGTAGTACAATTCACTCAGTATTCATGGTGTGTAAAGTTGGGTAGGATATTTATGCGAATCATTTTATACTGATAAATCACATTTAAATCCATTTTTTTTTGTGAAAGAATGATAAACATCCATCCATCCTCAGAAACTTTCTCATTATAAATAGAAGTATTATATGCTGGAAAATGGCATTCATATGATAGTCTGATGATGGTGTTTGGGTTTAAAAGTGTCAGTAAAGTCATTAGTCCACGTTACCCAAATACTAGTCCAAGTGCGTACCACTTTAGTTATTTAACACAAAGAAAATGCAACTTTTAGTCAAATAGCAATAATAATTAGCGAGGAAAAATGTAGAACGTTTTTAACATGATTATTTTGGAAAGAAAATTGGCCTCGCTTCGCTTCGGAAGAAGAGTTGTCCAGTGGTTTCAGAGTTGCCATTTAAATTATAACCTATTATCCCACGGGAAAATGCAGTTTTCTGAGACAAAAAGTATGCTATGATTATTGTCCGGGCCACAAACAATTTCATCTAAATTGGTCCATTGGTTTCGATGTTGCCATACCAATTTAAATATGCTTATTCTATATATACTAAACCATTTCGTGGGATAAATAATATCCTATAACCATTCTCGGGTTTAATCTACGACTGCCAAGTTTCATCAAAATTTGTCAAATAGTTTTTGCGTGAAGGTAGAACAGACAGATAGACAGACAATAAATCAAAAGAAAATGGTTTGATCTCTGTATCGATAACAAAGCATCCCTGCATCAACATTTTCAAAAAATACTTAATGTACAGAATTGACCCCGTTACAGGTCTATTATTATCCAGTATCTATAGATACCTAGACAGAACATATCGCTAACCAATTAAAGTAATTATGAATTTGTAAATATCCATTGCGCGTGGCCTGGTTCTGAAAAATAATTGTATCATGCCATATTTTAATTTTCATTAAAATCTTCCATTCACAAAGAGTCGATACATTTTCATCATAATTTATACTCGTTCATTAAAAATTCACAAACAAGGTCTTCACTTGTCTGCCGAAATGTACAAAACGAATTCTTGCCGAATATAGGTAAGTGCAAAAGGTTAAGTGTTGTAGTCACCGAACCGAGCGTCAAGGGTGTTGTACGCGAGCGTACCTGGAACAACCCTCGGAGAGCGTTATTTGCGCGCCTGTATCTATGTGGCGTGGAGTAATGCCCGCCCGTGTTAAGGTACAATTCCGTGCAATGCAAACAGCAGTCAAAGAATAAAATGAGCGACAGGACTACACTATAGCATCAGTTAAGAAGGAAGGCATTTGCTGCACCTTACATAACTTATACATAAGAATATATACAAACGAAACGCGTAACATGCCTGTGTCGTGGGTAACAGTAACCGGACTCACAAAGCCCTAAGCACGGGAGCAAACATTCTTCTGTCAAACATATTTCTGCTCTGGATGGAAATCGAACCAGGGAAAACCTCGCTTCGCAGTCTGAACCACTATCAACTAGGCTGCAGGGTGCTTAAAACTGAAACAGTTATCGGAATGGAGAAATGAGCCTAATTCGTTGTGTATGGTAACTAGTAAGAAATATGTTCAATATAATATTTACTAAGAGCATCAGACCTGCATCTAAAACTGCAGGTAATGACACAAGTTCAATAATATATTATGTCAATCAGGTACATGCAATATGCTGTCTTCTGTTACCATCGATACAACTCATTGCAGACTAAACTACAGCTACAGACAGAGATCATTATGACTAAAGAAAATAATAAGGGCATAGCTCTTTACGGAAAACAGTATATGCACAACTCTTGAGAGTTAGGTATCTATACCATAAAGAGTTACGGCTTAATAATGTTCAGTATAAGCGCATAAGTCTGAGAGTTACTGTAACACCCAACGTGACCTCAAACCATAAGATCTCACGGCTGTCGTTTGCAGCGTTTACCGGAATCACAGCTTAAATCATGCCGCAGATATAATATAATTGCCAAGTTCATGTGTACTTAACATACGAGTATATCGTCACATCTATGTAGGATTTACTTATCATTTATTTTTAATGACAATTGACAGGCCAGTTGGTCTAGTGGTTAGTGGACCTGACTGCTGTTTAGCAAAGGGGAGATCTCCCGCCAGGCGAGGTGTAATGCCTGGGGAGCGGCCGAGCTCCGACTCTTGTTGGTCGGATACAAGATATATGCTAACAACTCAGAAAACTCCGATAGCGTTATTCAGGTTTTTGTCGTGACGTCATCATGTGATGTGATGTGCGATGTCGCCACAGCTGGACCGATGGTCGTGGTTTCTTCCTACCCAGGTCAAACTTTTCTGTGATGAGAAGGAATGTTTGTTCTGTGTGTCTGAATGTAAATATCTATATATGTATTTAAAAATATGTATGTTTATCAGTTGTCTAATCACTATAGTACAAGCTATCGCTTAGTTCGGGTTCAGATGGCCGTGTGTGAGTTGTCCCGAGATATTTATATTTATTTATATTAATATTCTGGCCATAAACGTTCTACGGCTATGGTCCTGGCACGTCTGTAACCACTAGCTATTACGCATGTACATTCACGCGCATAAGAGTTATACATTCCAGAAATTTCGTTAATTCAAAAATGAATAAGTATCCTTTAACTACCCCGGATGGACCATAAAGATTCATCAACAAATTTCGGCAGCACGTATTTGTAAAAGTGGAATAATTTGGTGCAAATTCGATTTTAATATTTTTCCGTACAAAATTGACAAGTTTGTGTGCTAAAAATTCCAGATAGAATTTACACCGAGTGTAGGTAGACGGACAGACGAAAAACATTCAATTACAATTTGAATCACAAATTAGAATTATTCAATTTAATTATCGTTTTTAATATTAATTCTAATAATTACTTCCCTTAAAATTACTATTCAGTTCAGCCGGGACCAAGATCTATGCAATTGGACGAACGGCGCGTATTTTTGTCAGGTGGTTTCGTAGTCAAGAGCTAACCTATTTAATATAAAAAAAAATGGGTCAAAATATCGGTGCGGAAAACATTTATTGTACCCGTAACAAAATATAATGAACACAGTCCATAATCGAGTTTAAAATCTTATATTACAAGCCGGTACGGGCCGGGAGTAGTAAATAAATTACTTCACAGTTTTAAATTCCCGTACGGAATATTGCATTTGGCAGCCTGTTAAGGAAAATATACCTTTCACCCTAAATCTCTATTACCTACATGACTATACTAAATGTACTTTTAAAGTTTGCACACACGCGTCCCCGTGACAGAATTTCGCGAAGTGACTTTAGCGGCGCATAATTGAATGAAATAGCTTTTTATAGGCAGCATTCTTGTATCCAATATGTTTCTCAAAAAATTACGTTCGTGAGTGTATTAAAATTAATATACCAATATGACTAAATTGAATTAAAACTGAATTTTAATTTAGAATCTAGAAATTTTAACTTCTAAACTTTAAGTCCAGAATTTATAATTAAGAGTACTTTTATTTTTTCTTACATTTAAATGACGCTTAAGTATAATATCATGGGAAGTGGCGATAATGTTAGATGTTGAATTTGCGATGAATTTCGTGACACATTAGTGTCTAATAAACAACTTTCAGCCTTATTCGCACGGCGTAGAATACAAAACCCAATCACATGCTGGCCTACCAGGATGTCGTAAAAGATGACGGAACTCAGCTGCTCAGTGGGGCTTTGCGGAAGGATTATTATTTTGTCAAGCCCGTCTGCTTAGCTACCATCAGACTACCACCTACGAACTTGAGTACTAGTTCTTTTTTCTCCCTGTCGTTTAGTCATTCTCCTTTCTATTCTTACAAAAAACAATAAACAAAAAGATAGATTAAAAGGGAAGAAGAAAAAAGAACAAAGAATACCATTGTTTTTTTAAATACATGCAGAAAAGCAATAAATCTTTATAATAATTTGCTATCAGAGTACGCAAATGAAACTATTGTCATACAAATCGCCCGCCCACACTACATTTTGCCGTTTTTGTCATTCTAAATATACCCGCACACAGAAAATGTCAGAAGGAAGTATTGACGGAATACGGAAGGGCGTTTGAGTTTGACAAGCAATTACTGTTCAACTGCAGGTGACGTGCGATCGGCGCGACATTATTAATACCTGCGACTTACAACCGGTTCACTCGTTCATCTAAAACCTTCTAGAAAAGGATATAGATATATCATCATCGTTTCTACATTTGAGAACTTTATAGGGAACTCTCATTTATAGGGAACTCTTTACACATCTTTGAGAACTTTATAGGGAACTCTCATTTATAGGGAACTCTCATTTATAGGGAACTCTCATTTATAGGGAACTCTCATTTATAGGGAACTCTTTACACACCTTTGAGAACTTTATAGGGAACTCTCAAGAGTGCAGGTTTCCTAATGATATCTTCATTTAGCGTTGCAAGTTATAACAAATTTCTGATACGCACGTAACTTTAAAAATTAGTGATGCACACCGCATGATTGGAACCCATGAAATCCCGAGATACAAAATTCAAATCACTAGGCTATCACTCCTCTCACTCCGCCCATAAACCAATTCATACAGATACGTAACTGAAATCCGCTGTCAGCGTGCAAATAACAACGATACTTACATCAAGAGATGATTACTGAGGCTCTTGGGCTCATGGGCCGTCGCCTTAGGCCCTACTGTCAAATGATAATCCTATCCGAGATCGTAATTAACCCGAATTACAAGATTAACGATAAGCGAAACGACAAAACGCTTAAAGATCTAAGTCATATTTTTAAAGCACAAAGCGGGGAAACGAGCGACGGGTCTCATGATGGTAATGTCGTTTATTTCTTTGTTTATTATTATATTGCACTTCAAACAGAGTTACAATGGGTGAACTTAGGGATAATGCATTTTCTACCATTTAACCCAGGTGATGATGAGAGCGGGTGATCTGAAGAGAACGAAGTCGCGACATCACTCTCTGCGAAGACCGGAGATAAAAGTAAAAAATTCATGCTTCTCGCTGCCGACACCCTGGATTCACAGAAGATGAGTTTGAAATGTTTTCAAAATGATACCCTCCATCCACGGTTTTTCCTGGATCTCTGTCTCCTACACACTCCTACAAAGCTCAAAAGACTATGAACATTTCATTAGTCCCAAATGACACTCTAGTTTTTCAATAAAAGATGCTATTATGGTTCAAATAATAGAATCGCAGTGAACTTCCCACGTGAGAATAAGTCGATTTATCACGGCTAACGGATCTGTTTGCAGACGTGTGTGAATTAAACTTTCTGCAGAGTCAGCTGGGAGGAATTTATGAGCTCTTAAGAATGTGAGGAAATTGTAGGGAATATGCAAAGCAATCTATTACAGAGATATGGACTTTAATATCATTTTTCTTACATTGAGTCTATTAAATAACCGACCATTTTCAAGTGGAGGATGTTGGTTGGAGTACTTATAAGGAAATTGGTCATATAAAACTGGAGTTAACCACCAATTCAGTTACCTAGATTTTTTCCACAAATTATTTGTTTAAGCCCGGAAAATTATATTAAAAAAATTATATATTATTATTAATAACTTCCGTACGGCAAAAATGAAGACTTTATTAAAAATAAGTCATTGCAATTGGTTTAGGTTTTAGGGGAAAAAACGTAACAGACAGACAACAATACCTTTGCCTTTATAGTACACGTATGTAGAAGGATTAGCTAACGGAATAAGATTTAATAATTTGTATAGAATAATGCTTAGTACCTCAAGACAACAGACGAATGTGTATATATATACATATATATAGCAATGCTGAGTCGTACCACAAACTGTGGGAAGCCGCCTTTAGTATTTCGCAGCGAAATAAGGTAGGGTCCCTAGTTTGCGATATAATTTCATAAAGCTCCCGCGGAGCTTCTCGCTGAAAAGCATTACGTTGAATAAATGTATTATTCTGTACGTCTAAATGGTATGAAGGAGAATTATTCATTTATTTTTTACAGTCTAAAAAAATACCGCTAAGACTTAAGACTGTAAGTGCCTCAGTATAAGAATAACAAAATATATTTCATCAATATCTTGGTGAACTTTACCCTTTTCTAAAATTTAAGTTTCTAATCAACTTCGTCGAGACGAAGAAAGGAATAAAAAAATTCTTCAGCATATATTTAAAATTAATTTAAAATAAAAACTACATAACAACATAAAATACAATAAAATAAAACATATCCTATGACCATTCTCGGGATTTAAACTACGACTATGCCAAGTTTCATCTAAATCTGTCCAGTGGTTTTTGCGTGAAGCTCAGGCAGACAGACAGACAGACAATAAATCCAAAAAAAAATGTTCTGGCAATAAAACTTTAAAAAAACGTAATATACAGAATTGACTTCGTCACAGTTTTATTATTAGTATAGATTTTATTACTAGTATATATTCATAGTAACAAAATACCACCTCATTCATCTCAAAAACTAATTTCGGCTCAGCTCGGCGTAAGCCAAAGAAATGTACCTTTTGTTGGCAACAAAAACGGTTAAGAGAGCAATCATTCAAGTAGTGTCAGGCCGTGAGGTGGTGATCGAACGTGATGGAACAAAAGCTTATTAGTGAAAACAGTCCTCGCCGATTGAGTGACAGGGAAAGCAAGTTTCAAGCGATTTTGTCCTGTTTCCACAGGATTAATGCTTTTTTGCGGTAAACAAAACAATTACACGGTTGACGTGACGTGTACTCCTCGAGTGATATATTCTACTACCAGAAAACTGAGCTAATGTTCAGCGGTAAGAGAGGAAAAGAAGCAATAAACTAATTAAACCATTTCAACTTGCACTGTAAATTATGAATCACTAGTTACTACGCGCGGCTTCACCCGCGTAAATACATTGACAAAAGTAGCCTATCTTTAGTGTGGGTCTATACTCATATCTGTAATAACTATTTATTACAGATTATAATCTATCTTAGTACCGAATTTCATTCAGATCCGTTCAGTCATTGTGGCGTGAAGGAGTAACAAACATCTATCCATCTTTACAAACTTTCGAATTTACAATATTAGTAGGACGAGTATACGTAAAGGAATAAATAACATAAAAGTAGGAATAACTAAATTGGAGTCAGACAAAAAATGTAAAAAAATCTGTACCAATCGATGATAACAAAAAAGTCAAAACAATCGGAAAAGGGATCAAGTTATATGTATACATTTCTTTAGGTCAAATGTATAATTCAGTGAATAATTTTCATTATTAGGTTAGGATAGGCTGATGGATTGATAACCGTATTTCAGCATTTAAATCAAATACATAAAGAACGTGTTGTGTTAAAACAGTAATTTTCAATCGGCGCAAATTGTCGTGACGCATTCAGACACAATGGAAACAGGTCAGCTGACGTTGCAGAACGTGCGACCGGAGGGGAACGTGCCAGGGAATCCACTTCTCAACTCCGCTCTCTTCAGGAAACATGCACTGGTCCTATGGTCACACCACCTACTACTACGTCACGTATGTGTGTGCTGTTATTGCGTATCTATATTCTGTGTCATTGTGTGTGTATATTCTGTTATAGTGTAGGTCTATCCAATATCATTTTATGTAGATATGTAATGTGATTGTGTGGATATATGCAAATTTATCGATATATCATATTACATTATGTGTATGCTATGTCATTGTTTGTGTACATACAAGGCCATATGTGTGTTTGTGGTGACTTTAAAAATAACGTACAGATTGAGTACGAAATTAAAATACATTTTTCGAATTGATATTTGCGTCATTGAAAAATAATTTATACCTACGCTTGTTTAGACACTTGTTATAATATACATAATATACTATACATATAAATATATGACAACAGGCATCGTCACGTTCCCGGCTTGTATAAGATAGATATTCATTGTTGCTCACCGGAGTCACACCTGAGGGTTTAGCCAAGTGGCACAAACGTTAGTAGAATAGAATACTGAATATTTGGTAATGACATAAGCTTACACTAAGTAATTTGAACCGACGAATAGAAATAAAAATCGGTAGCCAAATGTTACTGTAATCTATTCGATGTAACGAAACGTTTGAATAGCACGTTCATTCGTACGTAACGCTACAAAATGGCGTATCTGTTTGAAGTGCGCGTTGTGACGTTTGTTTTAAAGTTAATATTGATTTTGATTAACATGCATACTCTAAGACTATTGTAGGCAACACATAATGAACAAATATGGCTAAGGCAGCGACGTAGGAATGTTTCTAGGCGTTATTTAAAAAAAAAATGCAACACGGGACGTGTTATTTATCGAAAGGTTTCGACTGAACAAAGACACTTTTAAAAAGCTTTGTCGAGATTTACGTTTACGTACTTCATTGCGAGGAACCAGAGTGATTTCGTTGAAAGTAAAGGTAAATAAATTCAACAATGATTACAATTGAAGGAATGTGTTTTCTGAATTAATCATTTATATCTTTTCTAAAATTCTAAAAGAAGTGAGAATTGTTCTGGACTAGCTCGTACCTTCGGTTCCATGATTAAAACAAGAAAAATGGAGCCAGGCAAGCGAAGCCAGATCGGGCAATAGAACCCACTGACCCATACTGACCCATATCGGTCATTTAATAAATCGTTGATCACGTCGACTAAGATTCTTTTTTTATTTTAAACTCCCACGTCGGCGGAGGTCACAAAATTTAAATTTAAGTAGGTACATATGTATGTATGTTTGTAAATTTCGATTCTTGAATAATTAAAAAAAACATTACGTGATGTAATAGTAGAAGAACCAATACAAATTTATAAATTAATTGCATATTATTTCTATTTAGCAATTATGGCAAAAATTTCGTAGATTTGAAGCGTTTGTCTAGGGGAGCTGGAAACGCAACGCGGCCTTTCAGTTTGGTCTTTATTAAAATAAAATAAAAAA
>DWJZ01009545.1:0-10641 GCA_018249125.1 Asbolis capucinus
GGGTAATGTTTCTTAAGCTAATGTATAGAAAATTCCATTTCTTTTTAGCATTATCAACAAGAAGATATGACGCTATATGTTTATCAATTAAGGTGTTTGTTTTACGGCAACGATCACTTCCACAGACTGTTAATAGAACTGAACAAAAATGTAACAAGAGTTGTAATTACAACTGTTAACACGTTACTATACATAAATACATAATTTTCAATATTTTCTATGAATTGAAGGCTAGCATATCTGAACGAACCTCTTCGCGGTATTTAGCAGATATTATCCAGTAAGTTCCATTATATACAAGGTGTCGTCAAGGAGTGATTTCTAGTTCAGTAGCAGTCTGCGGCGGCTGGTGGTGCCACCTATCGGTCAATCTCTCCGAACACGACGTCGAGCGTGCCGATGATGGCCACGATGTCAGCCAACATGGAGTGCTTGCCGATTTTCTCGAGCGCCGCGAGATGGGCGAAGCCTGGCGCCTTGATCTTACATCTGCAAAAAAAAAACGTACGTATTTAGTGAAATCCTACTAATATTATAAATACGAAATTTTATGAGGATGGATGGATAAATGTTTGTTACTTTTTCACGCAAAAACGGATTTGGATGAAATTTGCCACATGGATTGAATGTAGTTTGGAATAAAACAGGCTTTTTTATCAACATACCACGTGGGCGAAGCTGCGGAGGGAGCATATTCCTGTATAATTATGTACATTTTATTTACGGGGAGGTTACTCTAGAAGCGGACATTTAAGAGTAGGTGTTTTGTGTGTGTGTGTGTGTGTGTGTGTAACAATCTTAGATTAAGCTTGATGTCTACCGAAACTTAATTAATTAAATAAATAGCGAGATTCGTCCATTTACCATTAGAAAAAACATATTATCTTTATTAATAATACAGAAGAGTATTTAAACACGCTAATCTCAGGAACTATCGGTTCAAATTGCAAAAATATTATTTTATTTGCATAGTCCCTTTACCAAATGAAGGCTATAGGTTATATAACATCACGCTACGAGTAGTAGCTGAGAATTAATAAGAACTGTTTGAAAAACGAGAGAAAATATTGTTTTTAGAAGCTTACTATGTATTTTTTTAATTTAACCCAGGAAAACCACGGGGCACAGTTAATAGTCTGTTATATTTATGGCTGTTATGAATATGAGAAGATAGTGTACCTGTAAGGCTTAGATCCACCATCAGAAACGAGGTAGATGCCGAACTCGCCCTTCGGCGCCTCCACCGCAGTGTACGTGGAGCCCGGCGGCACCTGGTAGCCCTGCGTGAACAGCTTGAAGTGGTGGATCAGGGCCTCCATGGAAGTCTGGAAAGATAATGCGAACAACGTAAGCTAAGACGCTGCTGCAATCTTACGAACACAGATTTATTAAAACAATATTGTTCTTGTAAACTAACTTATAAATAGAAACATTTTTGAAAAGAAACAAATGCCTTCGATTACTTCAAAGCATAATATAGGGTATCTATATTTGTAATAGACTTGCGGCTACCAAACGATCGGCTTCTTTATATAGAAGATACTTTGATTGATTATCTGTGCGTTTGTGACGTATGCTTAGGATAAATTAACGATTTTATGCAATTAAATTCACAATTACAACATATCACTTTACGGAAGTAAAGAGAGGGTGGTTACAAGACAAATTGAAAATTGATATCAGTCATTGTCATACAAATAGTTTATGTTTAGAAGTTAATACCACAATTAACTACGGCTGGTGACATTATATAGTCGTAATAGTGTTCTTTAACAAAAAAATTGGTCCTTCGAGCCAGATGCAAGACGTACTTTCATTTCCTCGCGCGAGGGCGGCGTCAGCTTAGCGTCATCCGTTTTGATTTCGCCGGCCGGCATCTGGTTCAAGCACTGCTCGATGATGCGCAGCGATTGACGCATTTCTTCAACACGACACAGGTACCTGGGGGAGGCATGCATCTTATAACATTGAAGGTCTCTGTGAATGTGTCGCGGATGGTATGCACAGCACAAACAGATTGATGGCCTACTGCGGGTTTCTTCTCAAATGTACAGATCCTCGTCGATATACAGAACATTATCATAATATTACTAAATACAATTTTATCTAGAGATTACATAATGTCCGGTAAACTGACCTGTCATAGCAATCTCCGTTGGTGCCAATGGGTACGTCAAAGTCCACCAGGTGGTAGGCGTCGTAGGGCTGCGACTTCCGGAGGTCCCACTTGATGCCGGATCCCCGGAGCATCACACCACTGTTGACAATATTACCATTGAAGAGGGTTTCTATTTATTTATCCTGGATTAGTATAGATAACTTGATAAATAACTTGGTGTATATATATAAAAGGCTAGAAACTGCCTTCGCTTCACTTCGGAAGAGCCAGTTGCCAAAAAAAGTTGTTATTGTGACATAACTCTAAGAGTTATACATACGGTATCGCGGACTTACTCGTATTTGTAGATATTGATGTCCTTTATAAAACTGCAGTACATTACGTTGCTCTATTGTCAACAATTTCCGCAGCGTACGCGGTATAAGGATTTTTTGATGCTTTTCATATTTACATTGTCGAAATGTTCACGCGGATCCCTATTTTTTTTTCTCGTATTAAATGTAGCCTATGTTCATCAGGGATAATGTAGGATTCTAACGGTGAAAGATTTTTTTTAAATCTATCTGGTAGTTTCGGAGCCAATTCAATTCGAACAAACATACAATCAAATCTTTCTTCTTTATAAAATATAAGTGTAGATAAACGATTCTAAAAGAAAAGAAAGTTCACTGGCAAAAAAAACTTTTACTATTAAGTTCGTCTTTTGTGTCATATTGATTTGTTTATCTTTTTAAATAAATAAATCGATAAACCTTCTCCGAGTCTGCATCTACCACGGACAACATAACAGCCACGACTTCCGAGCGCAGCGTTCACTAGTCAGATTCACGTCATTCTTGCCGTCACTTCACGTGATTGGTTCGTCGGATATTAATCGTCTATTGGGTGCCGATTTTACTACTCTTGTTGCTTGCTACACCAGCCTTAATATTTAAAAAAAACCTAGGGGGTAAAATTTCTGTACTTCCTACCGAACCTTACTTCCAGGTGTTGCAATCTTCTTACCTAAAGCCGTAGTTGAGCGCGTCCTGAGCGGTGACGATGCCGATGTCTTTAGTCCTCTGCACCCAGATCCTGTTGGTGGTGAGTACGTCCTCCACCTCGTCCAGCCGCTCGCCGAACTTGGACGCAAACTCGTAGATGTCGTCCATCAGACCCAGCGGCATGTCCTGAACACATATTATTATGTATTCTTTCCATATTTCTTCATTATCTTCATAATATAAAAAATTGGTAATTTAATAGACCAACATTATGGTATCTTAATGAGTATATATTTCATTATGCAATGTCATATTGTTTTAATCTTTGCCGAGTGTCTGTAAGTTAACGTCAATGCAAAATATATAGTTAGATTTTGATAACCTAGTACCGGCTTGAAAGACAGTAAGAATCAGATTTGTTTTTAATTCTCTATTTGTATACTCACAGTTTAATTTTGGATAGTCCAACACTACTCCAGAACTTATATTGGAGTAAAATCTTAAGCAGTTTGTGTTGTTTTGTACTTGTTATTCTGTGGTTACGTGCAATGATTCATTTTGAATTTCGAAAATATTTTCTTGGAATCAAAATTTTTACAATTTTGAATATTATCGATTTTTATATCTTGTTAATAATGAGTTTTGTTAATTTCTTGACCCTCATTAACGGAGCTATAGGGACTATCATTTAAATTATTTAGATTGAATGAACGTGGTCTCACCAGCGACACACCCCCTGGCCGGATGTACGCGGCGTGCATGCGCGCTCCGCTGACGCGCTCGTAGAACTCCATCATCTTCTCGCGTTCCTCGAACAGCCAGAAGAAGGGCGTAAGCGCACCCACGTCCAGCGCGTGCGTGCCCACCGCCATTATGTGGTTCAGCAGACGGGTTATCTCCGCGAATAGTGCTGTAGAGAAGGAATTATTCATACTAACTCGGCATTACAATATTTTATATTATACTAATATATACTAAGAAACAACTGTCGTAGTACATACTGAAAATGTATTTTTCTTTCGTTCGTTAATTATCACTTTGTTCTCCTCTTGATTATGCTTTTTCGAAAAGATGGTACATTTACAATATTTGATGTCCAGAAATATATACTTCTGTATGATTAATAAATATAGATAAATGAATGAAATAAATGATTTGTAGATAGATGGTAAGGGACCCTTTAATTGTTTGGTACAAGCCTATGATCCCGGCCACGATGAGCCTTCGACACACAGCAAAACTACGAGAAGCTGCTTCAGTTATAAGTTGGGTATAATAAATAAAAAACGATCGCAATTCGCAGTAGCCTTTTCCCTTGATTCAGAAAAAAGTTGCTGGGCTCCTATCAGCGCAAATTACTTGCCTTGGGTGTTCAAACATTCTTTCTATAATCAACTGTCAAATGTTGTATATTTACATCTTTTCGCAAATGTCATTCAATGTCAATAAGGTCGGATGACCATTAAAGATGACCATCATAAATATGACCACAGCTTAAAGAGCCAAAAGTGCACATGTTTATAATATAAAAACAAGTGTAATACAGATGCACTAATCCTCACTCCTAATGTACTTGGCCCGCAGTGGTATGTCGATGTTGAGCAGTTTCTCAACAGCGAGACTGTAGCACTGCTCGTTGCACATCATGGACACGTAGTCCAGTCGGTCGAAGTACGGCAGCGCCTGGGTATATGTCTTGTACTCTATCAGCTTCTCGGTTCCCCGGTGCAAGAGTCCGATATGGGGGTCAGCAGCACGGACCGTCTGCAATAACAAAACCAATTAGTGAACTACTAAAAACCTGCTGATTCAATTGGAATAATTTCTTATTTTTTTATTAATTAATTTTATTAAATATTTTTTTTTGTTTTTGCCCACCCACATATTGATATAAGTTCATAAACTTTGTCTTTGCTGAATTTTAAGTGATAAAACAGAATACATAGCTGTAGGCAATGTTTGTGGGCCATAGTATTCATTTACCATGAGGTGATCCAACAGCCCTTTTCCCTACTTTGTGTGTGAAAGTTTTTTAATCCTAGTAGGGATATATTATTATTATCCCTATAGTTTCCTACATCAAGAACTTAAAGCTATATGGCAGACATTTTGTAAATGCTTACCAAATGCAACTTTGGCTATCACATTATATCAATATTTCCAAAATTTAATGAAATCTTTAATTTATATGCTCATTTTACCTCACCATCCAGTTCCAATACCAGCCGAAGCACACCGTGAGCAGCAGGATGCTGCGGACCGAAGTTGAGGACCATGTTGCGAAGTTGCTTTTCCGTTGGTGAGACCACACCTAAAAGAGAACAGTCAATACAATAAATCTAGTTCAAGGTAACATTCAAGGCATATAAATGAAATTGTTCGTATTTTTGCCAACTTAATATTTTTTCTTACTTTGGCCAACATTGAATAAGTAACTTCTTTGGTTTATCTGACACCAGTAAAAAGGTATGAATGCTTGTATAGCAATCTATAGCAAACTGTAGAACTCTAGTATAGCAAATAGATACATCTTCAACTCCTACTTTTTATAATTACAGTATCTTGTAACTGATACAGATTAACTGTAACTCCTGTATTTTTACACCACAATGATATTTGTATCTTATAATAACTATAAAGGGACATACTGTTGTATGGGGTGCGCTCCAGCATTGCAGTCAAATCATCCGGGTACATTACTGCACCCTCGAACTGCTTCATGAAGTCTTGATCCGGCATCCATTTGCTGGCCTTACGTTGTGAGCTGAGGAGTTACATTGTCATGTTTCAAATAAAAGCAACTTTATTAATACATATATTCTACAATGATCACAAATAAGTAAATCAGAATTCATTTAATATTGGAGCATTTTAAAGCATCCTTAATTTAATTAAACACTTAATTTAAGATAAATAACATGCACATTTATCATAAATAAAAGACAGTGTCAAAAACATTGATGCAATGTTTGATTTTCAGTGCAAATATTAAATGAATTGGCTAAGAACATAAAATTACCTCAGAGCCCTGGATTTATTTGACCATTATGAGATGCAAACATGTTATTTAATTTCTTTTTTATTTTGTACAATATATTATGATACCAACAGAAACTGGCACTAACTATTACTATTATATGTGAAAAAGAATCGTATTAGCAATAAAAGCGTCAAGTTAGTAACCTCCTTGTTAATAAGCACTGTATCTTTGTGATTATTAAACTTAATCCATGTTTTGATTTTATGTTATTTCGTTTAATAATCAAGATAATTATTTATTATGAAATACAGAAGCATTTTTCTATTTATATTATTTTAATACAGCACAACACACAACGTAATCCAATATAAGTAGATCGATAAAATTTGGCACAGAGAAATTGTTCGCAATAACATTTTCTTAGTCCAATGCACCATTTATTGCTCCTGTCTTACTCCATGGTTCGACAAGCACAATTTAAACGAGTAAATCCTTTTAATAACTTGAAAAATATGCGATCAATATTACTCAAAAAATTATGGATTGTTTTGTATTATAACCTTAAATGTTACATAATTTTATTATATCAATTTACGAGGAATATAATACGATGTATTTAAAAGACGCTGAATAATTACTTACTTTATATTATAAACTGCTGGTAGGTTCTTCAATAAGGCTTTATTTGCGCCTAAATTTGCAGATTTTCGCAACAAAACATTCACCAACGAAGCCATTTTCACTGACACTGGCTGACAGTAATATAAAATTTTTGAAGACAAAGACAGCAGATCATATTGACGTCGATTTGACATAAAATGTAACAGATAAACAATATCCCCAGATAAGTTGAAGTAAATTAAATAGTTTTTATTTTTTAATGAGTTAATTCATTTCCTGTCCTTTTCCCTTTATCATACGGTCTCAAAACAGAATACAGTTAATATTGTATAGTTTAACCACTTGTAAGTCACCCTGAGATTTTTTTTCATTTGATTTACGTCATAGACGTATATCTATGGGTTTCCGTTGTATACACTGTCACTTTAATTGTTTACGCTTAGCATTTTTGGCATAGCGTGCGGCATGATAAATATTCTCTTTTTAAGACAAGAGAAATAAAATTTGTTGTTGATTATCGTCTTATTGTCAAGTTTTCTATTGCAAATTATTGATTCAATACTTTATTTGTTTTCTTTAATTAAAAAAAAATCTTGACGCACGCGACACCTGTGAACTGAAGATTTATTTAAATTACTTTCTTTTTTCTAACACAAATAGCACTTTAGAAACGCCGATCGGCCTAACGATATAACAAAATGTCTACGGCAATAATTGAGGAATGTGGAGAAATTGTAAGTAATGATATTGATTTTCATCGTTTACTCATTAACCCAGTTTTTATGATATTGATTAATCCATGTTGCTGGCCTGCAGAGGTAACAATATCGAAATGAAAGTTTATTATAACCTTTAGTTTACAACGTCGATAATGTTCCTGAGAGGTCTCACATTAAAAATGATAACATATTTCGTAGGTTGGATCTCCCATGTGGCCAAGGTGCCATACCTTCCCTTTAGTTTACCAGTTTTAAGTTTTCACTAAGTTTTGACTGTTCCGTCGGCCTATCTGTCACAGAACTCGATCTCTTTTCACTTATGGAGAATATATAATATTTCAGCTATATTAAAAAATAGGAACATTATGAGTACAATTTTTACAATTTTAAGCTCATCTTTCGCAGTCTGCAAACACTTAAAATTTTTACATAATATAAAGTGAAAATATTTAGGTGGAAATTTACAAGAAACCTGTTTTTACAGAATAATCATAGCAAATTCCTAGAATACCATGGCTAATACTGGCTCTGGGCCGATTTTTGACAAGTTGATGTTCTGTTAAACTTTACTTATAGGACTGGGGCAATGAACGATTGTCACGAGCGCAGAGGGCCGTGGAAGCAAATATCTATGATGTGGATTCCTGGTCTCTTCTTATCCGAGAAGCTCAGACGCGTCCCATTGGTGAAGTCCGTTCCATGTATGAGAAACTTATCACTGCTTTCCCTACCACAGGACGCTATTGGAAAATCTATATTGAGCAGGAGGTGTGTATGGAATCATATTATATGAAGCTGATTTATTTTTATAAACAACATTCTTATTTGCAGCCCTGTACCAGGATCTCTTGTGGTATAATTGTCAACTATGTAACATACATATACAAATTTAAATAAGACATTAATAAATAAATACTGAGACACTTTTTCCGCACACTACAATTTCTTGAGTTGCAGCTGGAGAACATATTTGATAATTAACACCAATAAATCAGAGAACAAACAATTATCTGTGATATAAATGCCTGACTGGCTGTGGTTCAAACCTCTATGACAATTACACCATTAAAGGCTAATCCCCATTGAAAACAATGTCTCCTGCTATCTTATATCTTTTTCTTCCTTTTCAGATGAAGGCACGAAACTTTGAGAGAGTGGAAAAGGTTAGTATTGGTTGTAAGTAAGTCTGAAATAAATGTCAAAAGTGATATTAATTTAATTTTAAGAATAAAAATAATACTAGCTCTTAGTATCAGAGATAAATGGTATACCTGACATTGATATTTAGTCTGTGATATTAAAAAATATTTAACTAGCATAAGTATTTAGTTTTAAGTGGAAAATAAATAAAACATAACATTAAAATGATATTTTCTTTCGGTTAGGGTGTGTTGTGTTCAGACATGTTGGAGGTGATTTTTTTGGCAATAATCATTAATGACTAAATATTGTTATTATTTTATAAAGAAGCAATGAGAATAATATGAATTTGGTATGAAATAATTCCTAGTCTTTGCATCTCTCATATCCGTATTTGCAATAAGATCTAGATATTTTCAATTAATATATGCTATATATATAAAATATCAGACTGAAAATGCAAGATTTTAGTTTACCCATCATGTAAAAATTTTACTCCAGAAGTATAATTATTATCCAAATATGTTATTGCCATAAAAGGTCACTTTCGGCATGTAAAAATATCCCTTCAATTTCTATTTAAGTTACTTGCACATATTACGCGGTTTGTATAATTTACATGAATTGATTCAATCCATCTCATAACCAGTCATCAAATGAACAAAAAAAAAATTAAATAGTCTTTTAAGTAACACCAAGATTTTCAATTGCTTTTTAGTCTGAAAGGTTAATATCATATTATGAGAAAAACATTGGGTTCAACTCTTTCTAGTTTAACTAAAGAGTGCAGCCGAATTTGATTTACAACAATAGACCTGTTTCTGATGTTTTATAAAGGCACATCTTCTATCGTAAGTCTCTTAAACATCGTATATTAAAAATAAACAAATCCCACCTCGATCTTAGGTGGAAGGGACGAACGACGACGAGATAAGATTGAATCAATTACCTGCAACTCAGACGCGTCCACAGCTTTTTTTCGATATCACAACGCGTAATTTAATGTATCGACGTATTTTTATTAAACTTTCCTAAATACTACGACACAAATTCAACAGTTTTGAGGAAAGTTTATATGTACAAAGAAGTCTGTCAGAACAATAAAATTTGTTCTGTTTTGTAAAATTGTTTTGAAATTTAAAAGTAATAAACTTTCTTCGGATTTTTCAAAAAGTTATAGCTGATATACTACTTTTGCCAAAGGGTATTTTTATGCTTTTGATATGCGGGCAGTAGATATCGTTTTTCAGCGTCGCTAGGATAGATGGGGATAAATAGATGGCAAAAATATATTTACTCTTTTTAAAACACAACACACAGACACATTTTCTGGACGAAAATCACCAGAAGGATGATTCCTTAACTGCGGTACAAAGTAAGTTTAATTCTATTTTCTGATTATATGCACAACGATGTGAATAAATATATTCCATTGGGCGGGCATTTATGGGACAATAAAATTAGGTTGCTGTCTTTTTATTTACCGGTTTCTTTTTTTAAATTTTAATATCACTATTTCCATACTACGCATAGTATTATTTAGAATTCCCATTTTATCCTATGATAAGTATGATCTGATATTGGCCCCAAACAGTCACAGTAGGGCCTATATATGTAGATACCTATATAGTCCGTGAACCGGTGTAAGAAATATATCCTCATTTTTTATTTTACTATGACACAGATTATAAGTTAGAAAATTGATATGTGTATAAATAAAACGTTCTAATAGGGGAGTTTACGATGCTAAATCAGGACTTACTCGAGCGGCACAGAGACCTACTGGGTTGCGAAAGTTAGATGATAAAAAGAAGAAAAAAAATCTTATATGTCGGTGTGGGGAGCGGCTATAGTTAAGGAAATCAGTTACATGAACATACTCGAGCGCTTCAGAGAGGGATATAAACAATGTCTTACGTATTTTAAAAATGCACATATGTTAATCTTATTGTTTCTATGATGGGGATGGTCGTACGTAAGGGTTGAAAAAGAAACAAAATTTATCGAGCGGGTCAGATATTCTAAGGTGTCTTTGAATTATTAGCTTCAAAATAAAAATTGCCACGGTCGAGTATGTCC
>DWJZ01009546.1:0-10641 GCA_018249125.1 Asbolis capucinus
CGGGATGCAGGTTTCCTCACGATGTTTTCCTTCACCGTTATAGCGAGTGACATTTAAATGCTTAAAACGAACATAATTCCGAAAAGTCAGAAGTGCGCGCCCTGGGATTCCAAACAAGACCCCTCGAGTAGGAGGCTGAATTCTTAACCACTAGGCTATCACCGCTTATTATATTATTATTTACATCATACAATACAATACAATATAATTCATTGTGCACACTGGGGTTAAATACAAGCAATCAATAAAATATTCAAATCACAATAGGCGGTCTTATCGCTTTAATAGCGATTTTTTCCTGACTACCGGACCAGTTGTAAAAAAGTATGCAGGTAGAGGTGCAAACACACATAAATTAAAATATAAATAACTAGTACAAAAATCATATTATAACTTATGACATAATAATAAATAAATTATAACTGTATTTCTTTGTATCATAACAGTACTGTGCCCAATTTCTTAATAAAAACAACCATGAAGAAATGAACATATTTATTTATAATACGTTTTATATCGTACTCCACGGATTACCTACAATTTATTATAAATTATCTGTTAAATTTATAATAAATTAAGTGTAATTTAATTTAAATTTGAGAGTTTAAATTCGTAAGAGAATAACTCTATTTGACCTGCTCTAATATCAGCCAAACAAGGTCAGAAGATTTCATACAAAAGCCTTCAACACGACAATCAATTACGCCTCTTGTAACACAGATAAGTTTCTAAGTCTCATAATACGCCACCATTTTGGATTCGTATAAAGTTACCTCACTCATAATAGAATAGAGATAATGTACTTTAGCTTAAGATAGTTAATAGTAGGCAATTAATGTTTTTTTTTTACTTTCTGTAAATTTGTGTGAATAACCCACTTGATGGTAACTAATTCACTCTTGCCTATTCACTCTTGACGACACTTAAATGTAATCGAAAGGAATCACTGACGCTGGCAACTTATTCCAGTCCTTCGCGGTACGTATGATGAAAGAGGACGCAAAGCGCGACGTTCGTACTGACTGAATGAATGTTTGACTGAATGCTCCCACAATTAATTTGCTACGCCCTACTAAGACACAACATTTTGTTAATACAAATAAAAATAAAATCCAGATTTAGTAAAACTGACAATTCTTTTGAAACTTACAAAAATGTCCCATTTAAAAGTCTTCCCTTAAAAAAACAAGAAATGCTAAAAGTTTACGCTGTAATGTGGCTTCTTGTTTCAGACGAATAAATGATTACAAAAGTCTTCAAAACAGTTGTTACTCGTAACAGACTTTCCATTTTATATCTTTTAAGGTTTGTAGACTTCGGATGTAAATACTGCCTTATCTTTTCTCTTTCGGCTGTACTCTTTTATTTTTCCTTTCCTTTTCAACTACAGTACTATCTCATTTTTTGTCGCAGCTACTCTCTTATCTTTTCCAGTTACTGTACTCTTGTATCTTTTCTTTTTCAGCTACTCTTATTTCGTAACAAGCTTTTATATGTATGTTTGTATATCAGTATGTTAGTATATTTTTTTTGTTACGGGTCAAATCTTGCAAGCTTCATTAGACCCACTTACACTACGGAGCTGAAATTTTGAATTCCGTCCTTCCGTCCCGATGACAATGCATTTTTATGAAAAGCATGCTCTGATACAACGTTCAGGATTCGCTCCAGGCAAGGGAACCCCTCAACGATTAAAAGCACAGTTATATATTTTTTGTGTTTCTTCGTATTAGGGATCTATAATTAAATGTGTTTAAATATTTTTATTAAACTTTGATTTTCTCGCTATGGTAATATCTAATCTTTTCTCTTGGAATGGGAGGATCAAAGTTCCACAGCCAGATATTCCCCTCTCCCCCAAATGAATAACCCTTAGAATTGAAGACTATAAGAAGTGTTTTAAAATTTTTGACATACATTGATATATTATTTATTAAATTCATAGCTGATGAAGGGAGTTTTTATTGTTAAATTTTTACCTTCGTTAAGTGAGCTTTTTGGTTCCTAAGACGAGATAAATGCATTCCATTTCATATAAATATCGTCGCCGATAGTTAAAATTTTTAATATATACGGATAGTACTAAATATTTTAAATATGTGTGTGTACAAAAAAAGCAAATCGTGAGAACCCTTTTACATTTAAAATGTTTGTAATACTTATTTTTTACACATCAATAGCCCAATAGTAGCTGAGACTGAGGAAGGGCTGTCCTCGTTAATGAGGAAGCCTACAGCATACTCCACGCTGCTCCAATGCGGATTCATTGCGACAAAAGAGATGCAATATCCAGTGTTATAACAGTTTTAAAATTAATTATCCAATGGATATAAAAAGCAAATACTCTGGTATTTATGGAAGATCACAATCAATCAGAAATTAAAATGGATTTGAATTCATCCGAGCGGAAGTAATTCATTAGGAAACACGTGATAATGTCGACTCTTTTCATAATATATTGACTGAATAAGATATTTTCTGAACAGAATGTTAAATGAGCACGAATTTAACTTGAAATGTCAATTTCAATATGCTTAAAACGTCTTTGAGTTCTGCAAATACCGTTATTGGTGACAACCCGATTTGCATTGGGGCATGGTTGAGTAATGTGAGTATGCCAAATAATCTGTTGAAGCAATATATATGTCATATGATTCTAATGGTTTCTCTGTACTGACTACGTCATTCTAAAGTTAGAGTAATACCGCAGAGTGCACTGCAAAAGCTTCCAACTTAGAATCCTCTAGAATAACTGTATCAACGTTACCTCGTGGAATTGGATTTCAAATTAATATTAAATTTCTTTGTAACATTGCGTCTTATACAATGATGTTGTAAGTATAAATATGACCATAGCACCGAAAACGCTCCTGACTAACTGTGATAATTAATACACTTATTATTTAGTCTGTTAGTGACCGTGGTTGAGAGTAGTCGAGTTTTATGAGTCAAAAAATTACAAATTACATATTTAAATAGAGTAATTGCACCCGAAACAGTCCCAGCCCTGGGCTCAGGTCCCCACTCACAATATGAGGGGTCCAGGGTAAAGTACGCTGGTGCGGATTGCTGGACTAAACTTGAACAAAAACTATAAAAAAAAAATGAGGAGTAACCAACCAAATATAAATAAAAAAATGTATAAAATATCATATCATATAATGAATATTAACATATGGCAATATCATATGTCATACGTCATAGAATAAAATCATTCAGAAGTGTAATCGTGCGACGTTTGACGTAACTTTGACAAGATGGCGTCAGAAAGTGGATCAAAAACTCAAGTCCCAAAGTATAAAAGTAGCATATCTATATATCTTTGGTTATAATATCTTGGTCTTTATATTTTGCACTAGCGTTTCATAAGGCTTGGTACTACTTAGAACTTCGACATACTTTCAAACCATTCTTGAAACAGATCTACAAATTAATTTTCGTACCAAAGTAAGATTTAAAAGGAATTCTATTTTTTTCTGTATTTCCCGAAATGATCTGGAGTTTATGAAATAATAAGAAATGTGTTTTCACAAAAAAGAAAGTTAAAGATTTTTCCATTCTAGATACGCCGATCTATGTATTTGAGACTTATAAAATGAAACCAATTTTATTTTTGAAATTTAATCAAAAATGACTCTTGTAGCACCAAAGTTAAGTTACCCAATTGACTTAGCGTTCGGTTTCTTACCATACTCGGCAACAATGGCTTTAGGTGCACTCCAAAACACAGAAGCTCCCATGAATTTTTTGCCACCATCAGTCATCCATCCTCCTACTGACCGTTATTGCTAACATTTACGAACGCTTTATAAGCATCATATTTAACGACATACAATACCCTTAATAAGGGTACAGAAAAAACCGTTCCAAAAACAAATATGTCTCAAAACGTTAGACTCAATTATTTCATGAAACTGGAGAAGTCACAATAAGAAACGTAGTTCACCAAACGTATTCCATACGATACCGCAAAATTCGGTAAGAAGGCTATATATTTTTCAAACGCCAACAGAGGCGTTTGTTTATCAGTACGAAGAATATGTATGAAAATTTTATTAGGAACCCTGACCTACAGATAACATTTTTACAATGTTCCCTGATTCTCTATAATTTAGTAAAGCTTACTGCTAGGCTGGTAGTAGGTTCGATTCCCAGCCAGGGCAAACTTTTTTGTGATGAACACGAATTTTTATTCTATCTTGGTCTATACAATGTGTATATAAGTAATGTATATATATGCTTTATTAGTTGCCAAAGCTAATGCTTAGTTTGAGGACAGATGCCATGTATAAGTCCTGAAATATATTAATATTATTACTGGTACTCACGATATTCTCCAATATGCTAAAAGGTTTACCCGTTATCAAGATTCTTTGCAAATATGTAGGTCGAAATATTTCCTTGATCGAAATTAACAAATAAGTAAATTACATACTCATATCTCTTGACTAAGTTTCCTGTTTTATGTGTAGAATTGACAATAAAAATAACCGCAGAACAAACATTCATCTATCTCATGCTCAAATGTGATCCAACTAGAACCTCCATACAACATCTACAGAGCCGTGAAACAAAAAAAATCCACATGAATTGCGCACCTCATTTTTGAAGTCGGTAAAAATAATGTTGCTGACATATTCCGACATCCCTTAAACACCCATTTCATTAATCTTAAAACCTTGCACGTACTTCTAAACAAAAAGAAAATAAACGTTGAGTGATTCTTAATTACTTTTTATACAGCTTTAGTATCAATTCTGAGATACTCTGAGCCTCTGGGCTCTATAAAGCTTAGTTGGCCTTTAAAGTATCAGTGATTATTTACGTTTCACGGATTATTTACAAAGCTTTGGTTCCACCATTCATTTATATATTGGATGTTGTTTACATCACAATTTTTATCCTTGTTATTTGGCAAGTATGTGGCGTGGGAAGTGGGCTACATCTCAGTCTAGATCGGCCGGCTGTGCCGCGCGCACGTGGTATACAAAGATATACCTCAGCCACGTGTCAAGTGACACGCCGTGACGGAGGCATGTAGTTACTTAATTACCGTGACGGCAATCGAGTATCGGTCACGTCATGTTGACATTGGTGTGTGTGTGACATGTTTGAGTAAGAACTCAAAAAAATCATGTGACAATGTTTTGTGGTTTGATTTTTCTTTTGGTGTATTGGAATTAACTTTTAATAACTATTAATTTCACTTTTTAATTTAAGTATTATTCTGGTGATTGCTGTGTATACATGTGAGAAATTTTGCTGAAAAGGTTTTGTTTTTAACTTGGTTATCTTTAAGTTACTTTTAATAACTTTTTATTGTCAAGTTTTCGTTAGCTATGATATAGGTACTTTTGATTTATAAGCAGGTTTCTAGGTATGTTAGGGTAGTGATATTAAAGCCATAAATCAGCTTCGGCCTATCCATTTCGTTCAATCGACGTAGTTCGAGAATCTGTTGAAAGTTTCTCAACAATAAATTAATATAGAATTGAGGCGCTGTTACATGGATAATTTTTGTATGGAAGGTACTTATGTGGTTTCATATCAGGTTTCAATTTTTTTATGTTTTGTAAATAATTATACTAATATTATACTCGTACATGCGTAAGTTTTTGAGGATGGACCCAATCCGCACTTGGCCAGCGTGGTGAACTATGTACCCCTCTTTTAGTGAGTCGAAACCTGAGCCCAGTAGTGGGACAGTTACGGGTTGCAATGATTATAAATGCGAAAATTTATAAGGATGGATGGATAGTCACGTTAGTCTTAACAAAAACTGAACAGATCTCAATGCAATTTGGTACAGAGATAGATCAAAATCTGGACTAAATAGGCAAATTTTTACCAACGTACCACGCTCGCAAACCCGGAAGTATACTAGTTTGTTTACATTTATCTCAAGGGATATTTTAAATTAGTTACAAAAGTACTTGTAAATAGATACTCCTCGATTCCCACGTTATACATATATCGCCCTCGTATCCGCCCGCGGCGTCGCACGCGTGTTTTGTTGATAAAAAGTGGTCTGTATGTTATTGTAGGCTATAATCTGTCCATGTAACTAATTTCATTTAGATCTGTTGTGTAGTTTTTGCGTGAAGGAGTAACAAACATCCATCCATCCTCCAAAACTTTCACATTTATAATATTAGTAGCATTGTACATTTACTTCATGTAACAGCTGATAAAGTTTTTTAACGGGTACCCACGATTGTTGACAACTATGCAATGATGGCTGGTGGCTTGTGCTTCTAAGTGCTCGGTCGAGTTATGTAGCAGTGGATGTGAACGGTAGAAAAACGGATGACAGAGTATGGTAAAAACTGCATGAGTGTTTCTGTGCTTTGGGGGGCACATATAGACATTTTATCAGATTTAAAGCTTTTGGCTCTAGGCATTTTGTTGGTACAGTAGGTAATTCAAATTCTTAATAAATTTTATTTTATTTATTTTTGTAGCTTATTAGTAACCCTACTAATATTAAAAATGCGAGTGTTTGTGAGAATAGATGGATGTTTGTTACACCTTCACGCAAAAATATGAATGGAACTTAATTAAATTGGGCACCGAGATAGGCTATAATCTGGAATAGCACATAGACAATTTTTTATCGTTCATGATCGTTTACATTCCTATCAGAGACCATTAGAGGTAACAGTCTGATGTAATTTCAAATGTAACATCTGATGTAACGTCAGATGTAACATTAAATGTAACGTCAGATGTAACATCAAATGTATCGTCAGATGTAACATCATATGCAACGTTAGATGTATAGTATCGCGAGCGTTTTTGTAGATATTCATATCCTCTATAAAACTGCTGAAAAACTTATCATATGTGCATAATTATATTAGACAAATTACCAAATGCCGATAAAGTTACCTTTTAATAGTTTAAAACACACCTGCAGGACTGGCTAATATATATTTTAAGTATTTACATGCCATAATGCTATGGCTAATTGTGCAACACTAATATTTAAGAACCACTGTGCCACAATTACGGCAAATAAAAGATTCATTTCAAATGTAGTACCTACACCAGTTTGCTTTATTATCAATAATTTCCGCTGCATTGGCCATATAAGGATATTGTTTTCAAACCCTGGGGTTACATTACCAAAGTTTTCAAGCGTAGTCCTAACGTTTTTGAAAATATTTTATAGCGTGAGTTCATCAGGAATTATGTAGGATTTTAATGTCAAAAAGATTTTTTAAATTGTCCGAGATTTTTAAAAATAAAATCTTTCCTCTTTACAATATTAGTATAGACCAGGGGTAAGCAACCCACGGCCCGTGGGCCGCATGCGGGCTCTTTGAGCATTTTTAAATTGATTCTTTATGTTTAGAAGGTCAAAATCTGTGTCAAAACTTTAAATAATACAACATACAAAAGCATTATGATACAAAAATTCAGCAAATATATAAAAACTGTACATAGTAACTCTAAAACGTTAAGTAGATTTGACTAGGTATAAGTAATGCTAATCTATGTGCGGCCCTCTAAAATCAGTTTTAAAATTAAAGGTCCAAACCTTTAATTCAAATGGTTGCTAACCCCTGGTATAGACTAAACCAACACTTACTACACAATTACTACACCCAAGCCGATCTCTCCATATATTTTAGTCTGATATAATTCTGAGTTAGTAGTTAAACACGAAAATTCATATAATTTATCTAATGTAATTTCAAGTAAGTTCGCTAAGACTGTGCCCTCATAATTAGCGAGACACGGGAGCCGTCAAAGCTATTGTTGAACAAACAGACGAAACAGACCGTAATATTATACATTTCTCTAAACATCGCTGCAAAAGATATTTACGTCACCATATCTAATTAGCAATGTAAATATTTACTGTCATAACTGGCTGAATGTCAGTGAAGCATGTTTCCTGATGACGTCATAACCTGTTGAGCCTACCTGTCAGTTAAAGTTTTCCTTTTATTGGTTTCGACCAATGATGTTAAGCATAGATATGCTAAAAGCGCGTCAAATTGTTTCCCGACTAACTACCCAATTTATGGTACTTATCAATTAGTCTGCCACTGGCATTTGCTGAGAGGAGTCGTGTTTTATGCGTCAAAAAAAATTGCTAATTTCACGTAATTTATATGCAGTAAAAACTACACGATCTAAATTAAAACAAGTTAGGAATAATACTAGTAAGTACTAGTAGTAGTAGTAGACTACTAGTAGTAGTCGTATTTATTACTACTACGCCTCACTTAACATATTTCACTGTCAATAAAGTAGTGAAAGCGCGAAAGTAAAAGGCAGAACATCAAAGTAATGCACCATGATTGATAGATTCAAAATTACATTATATCGTTAATCATAATTGTCCATACAACTTGCGCACTGTCCAATATAAGTTCAATTGGTCTAATGTTGTGACAGAATCAGTTTGACCTATAGGTCTATAGGTGTAGTTGGTAGCAGTCGATGTACTGATACTAATTCTCATCCCAATAGAGCCATGGGACACATGATTATAATAGTTTTAGGGAGTTCGTCCCAGAAGATCCATGGATCAAGCGACCCCAATATTTTAGTTTGTGCAGTCCCATTTTCATCAATTAAGCTTGAATGGTTCTGTTAATCGCGCTTTATATTTTTCTGCTGATGATAACTAATCAAAGTGGAGTATTAAGGCCTATTTAAGAACGCATATAAGTCAATCTTTACTAATATTACAAAAACGAAAGTAAAAAAGTCTTTTACGGTTTCACGCCTAAACTACTGATCTGATTTTGATGAAAATTGGTACAGAGATAGACTGGAGCTTATGAAAGAACATAGGACACCTTTTATTGCGAAAAATGTCGTGAAAGAAAAAAAAATTAAACCATGACATTTTGTATTTGAACACTATTAGAGATACCTTAATAAATATTTGTTCAAGCATTTTTTTTCATTTATAGGGAATGTAAATGGTTCTACGCGGACGAAGTCGCGGGCAAAAGCTAATACTACTTCCTACTAATTCTATAAATACAATAAATGTGAAAATTTTTTGAAGTATGGTTTTTTGTTACTTCCTCTCGCAAAAACGACTAAACGGATATGAAATTTTGCACAGAGATAGGTTATTATCTGGAATAACAGATAGGCTACTTTTTATCAACGTACATATTTAACACACGAGCGATGCCGCGGGCGTTTAGTAGTATACACTATACTTCAAGTGGTAACAGTGTGTTTCTAAATAGGTAATAAGATAATTCATTTCAAGACATGATAATCTATACTAATAATAAAACTGTAACAGAGTTAATTCGGTACATTAAACTTTTTCGAAAATGTTGATGCAGGCAGGCTTTATTATCGATATAGAGACCAAAATATATATTTTTGGATTTATTGACTGTCTGTCTGTCTGTTCGAGCTTCACGCAAAAACCACTCGACAGATTTAGATGAAACTTGGCATAATCGAAATTTAAAACCCGAGAATGGTTATAGGAAAGATTGAATCCCAGGAAATGGCTTTGTTCCTTTGTTAACAGTTTTAAATTAGTATGGGAACTCCGAAACCAATGGACCAATTTGCAATGCATGTTTATAGCTTATGTATGGACAACGGATATAGAATACTTTTTATCCCACAAAACTGCTTTGTTCCCGTGGGATAATACGTTAAAAGTATGGAAATTTGGAGGCACATGACCACTTCAGACACAATTGAGCATGTTTGTAGCTTATATAGGGAGAATAATTGGATCGTTTTCATGCTATCTTCTCCCGAAGCGAAGCAAGGGCAATTTCTATTTAATTAATAAAATAAATAGAATAAATGAATTAAAATTCTATACTAAGGGTTGACACATAAAAGTTGGAAAATTCTGAAACGTAAAACTGGCTTCAACGGCGTAACTTAAAAAGATTTCCGGTAAATAAGTAAAAGATTTAAATCAATCTAATTTCATACTTTGTATATTGTCATAAGAGCTACTTTTGCTCGAACGAACCCTTGGTATTTCCACCTGGCCTTACGTAGTTGTAGATTTAAATGGGTGCAATTTCTTGCGAAATGTTATTCAATTATCCCTGAGCAAAAGACATGAATACCCGGCCTTTGAGAAATTCTTTTCGGGCAAAATTAGTAATTTATTTACAAGTTGCAAATGTTCAAGTTTTGAGTTTGGCAATGTTTCGTAAATTTACCTAATTAATTGATATGTGTTTTAAAGTCGCATAAACTTTTATGTTAGCGTCTCCTGTGTTGTTACGTATTTAAGGAATAATAAACGGTGTGAGCAGTCTTCGTCGGATTTACGTGACTCGTGCCGTCGCTTCACGCGATTGGATCGTCGGGTGTTAATCGTCTATTGGGTACTTGCGAGTCATCTATTAGCCTATTAGATACTTCCCTGTCATGCGAATGCTGGACAGCTCAATGATTATTATAATCTTAACTTAGTTCTTCTATGATCAACTTACATAGATCAAATCCATTATACACTATTCCGATTTGAAATTGCTTAAAAATCTCATTTATCACGTCATTGCTCATTATATTAGCGAGGTCTAGATGTGGTATAGGATTAAAAAACAACAAATTGACAGGCCGGTTGGTCTAGTGGTTAGTGAACCTGACTACTACACCGGAGGTCGTGGGTTCGATTCCCACCCA
>DWJZ01009547.1:0-10641 GCA_018249125.1 Asbolis capucinus
AAGCTTACATAAAAATTTGAGTCATGTTTTAGAATATGTAGCCGTGTGACAAATCTCTTCAGCATAGAAAAGACATTTTATGTATTCAATTCCATTAATACTTATTGCTTTTTTATTAAAAATTTTAATCATCCCTGGAAATTCTCTCAGAGATTTTACTTCTACCAAAAATTCTGATAATTTACTTGCTTCCTAGCTTTCAGGAATCCATTAAAGGTTACTTAATTATAATCTACAGTCAGTTTATCATCATGATTGTTGTTAGCTGGATGAGAAAAATTATGTTTTGCTCCACTCTGCCCAGAAATAGGTTTTCCTGTTACCATAGCTGACGATTCCCTTCAACATGGTACCAGGAGACAATGCTCTCTAAATATTAGTAACAATACCGCCCGTATGTTTATTGTACATGTTACGAATAGTTTATTGTACATGCTACGAATACTTTCATATCCAAAGCTTGCAGTAAATTATACTTCAGACGAACATTCATGTAAACTTATATAATATCTATACTGCAAAATATCCTTCTCCGTAATACTTCGTGTAACCTGACTTCAGCTATCCAAGTATTCAAGTATGATGTTATAGAAAATGTTCAGCAATGAAAATTTATTTACAAATACGCAGAAAGGCACTTAAGTTTTATTTATAAGTTATAACCAAACATTTTTCTAAAATAACATAGTTATTAAATTATCAAATTGTATGGCTACACCACTAATAAGTTAAGAATGGTTGGAGCAAATACCACGATCTTTGGTTGGATCTGCAAAGTCAAACTCAAAAATCATTTATTCCTTGTAGGTATTTTCAATACACTTAAGAACGTCATTTTTTGTGAAACTGCATCTGTTTATAGCAGCACAATTGGTAAAATACATGAAAATAATAAGAAGTGTAATTTTTTGACTGTTGCCAAAGATGTAACACAAAATATAACTTTAATTTTAATTCTAAGACAATACCAATTACGCCGAATCAATTATAAGAACATTTATTTTTTTACAAATACGCTTCAGATTTATTTATTAAAAAAAAAGAAAATCGAGCCCAAACGAAAAGGCTAAGGATAACAATTTTTAATTAACAACATGTATTAAATGATGTTACAATAAATAAAAATTAAATCCTTATATTTTTTTCAAAATTGTAACACAGTTTTATGTTCATGTTTTGAAATAAAACTCCATTTTTTAAATAATTATCATTTCACTTCAATTTTAAATTATTCTAGGTGTAAATTTGTGTGTTCAGGTGTATGTATGTTAATATTGTTACTGTTTAATAAATAAATTAATTTTGTTTGTCCATTCATAGAAATTTCGTCGAGTTCATAACTTAGACAAACTTGCAAGTTACTGGATTATTCCCGCTCTTTTAAAACTTATTACTTTTTAAAAACATGTAATAAAGTTTTAAATAACTTTCTTAATTTAAAAACCATTATCAAAATTCGCCTGTTGATCCGATAGGTAATTTTGCAATGAGATGAATGAAAAAACCTTTAAATCATCATGAAATTGTTTTTAAAAATGATTTCCAATACTTACGCAGCCCTGTCCGCGTTCGGCAGCCAAGCGATAGCGAGCGCAAGCACTATCGCGATGGTATGCACGCGGCGGTTTCGACGAGTCATGTTTACGACCACGTCGACCACCCGGCGGCCGATGCCGGCTGCCGCGTGGTTTTCAACCGACGGACTGGCGTCACTTCGCACTCAGAAATCTACCGCACACTCGAGTCCGCGCAGGCGCCCGCGGGGGGGGTTATCGACCGCAACCCCCCTGTTTTTTCTTCCACTCGCAACTGACGTTTAGATCCTCAAGTCTTATTGAGCGACAACAACCCGACGTCCCATCTCAACAGTGGGACTTAAAAGAAAAATCGCTACCGCTTATGACTCAGTCCCCGCCCTAAGTTTGAAATTTCCTGAAATTCTGGGAAAAATATTTTTTCTCTATTTTACTAGAGAGAACATTAATTTGCCACTCGCAAAAAATTTACCAGTTGCCTGGTAAAAGTTTACGAAAAGTCATAATTGCGATCGAGAATTAAATCGTTACCCGAGAGATCTGTGCCCGTAGCGAGCGGATGGGTAACTGCCAAAGAAAGCGGGGAGCATCCAACCTCATTTATCGCTTCGAATCCGTTTAATAAGCGTGCGCAGTATGGGCCACGAGAATTGAGGGCCGAGCATAAACGCATGGATTAAATATGATTCAATTGTACAGACTTAAAGAGGAAACCAATAAAAAAAACGATTTTCTTTTTAATCAAAATCGTATTAATCATAACCGCTAAGCCAGTGCCTGAAAATATCATATAATTCATAATTCATTTAATACGAAAAAAACAGTATTTTATATGTTAGCAGATACAATTTAGTGCAATAAATACGTTTTCTTTCTTTCTTTGAATGACAAAAAAACACCTGAAATATGTATCACCTTGAAATGTTCAGATAAATTTAACTCATGTAAACTCATGCAAACTTTATAAAGGCATAGGTACAGTAATTCAAAAAACTCAATCCACAAGTACCTTAACCAACTTGTAGTCATTAAAGAAAAAAAACTAGGCAGAAGGAAGATATTTGAACACCACAACTCTAGTTCTTGCACGACTTTTTGCTATTTATGCAGTCAGATCACAGACAATTTAATTTGACTTAAATCCGACTAGTTCATAATTCGGATATCATAATCATAATACGGATACTTCACAATAAACCAAAGTCCTAAAAATCTAACACTATATAAAACCATTCCTTTACAAATTTCTTAAATTCCATTAAATAATTATATATTATTTTTTTATTTATTTAATGCTTTATGAACACCATTAAATTTTAAAACTTAACATATTGAGACATAAGTACAAAATACTACTTATTTCGAAACGAAATCTCCTTCAGTATCCCCAGAGAAGGAAAATATTATAATACGAGTAGTACGGCAAACGTAGTTTACACATGAAATAATATATGTAAACGAGATATATAAAATAAATTATTATATTCAATAAGATCCATTTGCGCTATCAATGTTTTGTAAAACATTCACATATTTTCTTAATTATCCTTTAAATTTTCTAGAAGATAGATGATGTCTTTTATGCCCCTTCATATCCCATCACCATCTCGACCAAATTCTCATTTCCTTAGGTAAGTCATCCTCTTAAACTCCTCATGCATCACGCTGTAGACTTTCATCAACACAAAGAAATATCAATTACCTGCTACGCAAAAGATTAACTAAAGCAATAGAGCAACAGGAAATATGTTTTATCAAAACACATCAAACAGATAATTATGAAAGTACAGCTTAACCAAAAGCACTTGTGCAATATATGTATTTTATTCTAGGAACTTACCATTAAAATTATTATACATTTGTGAAATCCATTTTCAATTAGTAAATTAATCCTGTTTAAGCTTCTTATATTTGCACTATATTTCAGCTGCTATCCAAAAACATGAATTATTGAAAGGCCGGATGGTCTAGTGGTTAGTAAACCTGATTGCTACACCGAAGATCGTGGGTTCGATTCCCACCCAGGTCAAACTTTTCTGTGATGAGCAGGAATATTTGTTCTGTGTGTCTGGGTGTGGAATAGAATTATCAATTTGAGTATGTATTTAAAAGTATATACGTATTTTTATCAGTTGTCTGATCACCATAGTACAAGCTAATGTTTAGTTTGGGGTCAGATGGCCGGGTGTGAGTTGTCCGAAGATATTAAAAAAAAATGTATATTGTGTTAGTGCTTTAAAATTATCTTTATAGTTTGAATTGCGAACACCAGTCGTGGGTTCAATTCCCACTCATAACATATTTTCCTGTGATGAACAGAATTGTTTTTTCTGTCTCTTGGTATAAAAATACAATAGCAAGGGAGAGATCTCCCGGCAGAATATGTTAACGATACAGAAAACTCACATAGCGTGATTCAGGTTTCTCGTGACGTCATCGCATGTGTTATGCGATGTCGCCACAAATATGTACATATATAAAATTTATATGTGTTTGTAAATTGTATAACGCCTGTGTTGTTAGGCCTACTTTGAGTGCTAATAAATTACAGATGTCCTAAGATATTTATTATCACCGCGCTGCTCCAACCCGCATGGCATCCTCAGTATGAGGAGAGATCCGTGCTCATTAGTTGGCCATCCATGGGTTGAAGCCATTTGCTATTATTTATATTTTTCATAGACTAGTCCTTTCCGTTTCATTTATTTATGTCTTTCAGTACACGCTATATCTTCTTTCCTAAAGATCTACTAGTGGCAACAAACATGTTTGCGATTCACAATAACAAACACATTTTACTAAAATAAACTTATTTGTTTATTTCGAATTGGGATACTTCAATTCCAACTGATAATGAAACAAAAATACTTAACACTTATCAGGCAGAGAGATTCCAACTATATTTTTATCTACAGAATACTCACAACATTTAAAATGAGAAAAAAGAGTATGAGTATGTAACGAATATCGATTTTTATTCTTGAATAGGAATCGAGTAACAATATCAATATATCAATTTATGTCCTACTAGTATATTTCATGTGACTGTGGTCACATGGCTTTCATCCTCTATTTCTCCTCCTATTTCACCTTCCCCCCCCCGACACCCGTTCGAAATTTCAAAAACGCTAGAACTCATATTTAAATGTCATCAACTAATTTTCATTTCACTTTTTTACAAATACAAAGTTTTACGATTTCTTGATGACGACAAACTTCCCTTCAAGATTTTTATCCCCTAGATCAACCTTTCCAAAATCTTTTCCGCAATAAAAAGTAGCCTATATTCTTTCTCAACTTCTACTTCATCTCTTCAACAATTCTCATTAAAATCGATTTAGTAGTTTAGCCATAAAAGCATGATAAGCAGACAGACCGACTCTGTTACTTTTATTATTAGCAGGAAACGTGAACTTAGATGCAAAATACAATACGATATAGATAGAACTTAGATACATACTATTGCAAACCAATGTTATTGGTTATAATCTATTCAGGACGCTAGTAATGCGGAGTAGGCTTGTACAGTTGTTTCTTGTAAAGATTGTACTATAGAGTTCAAATAACATTCTTGTGGGATAAAAGCGATAGGAATCATGTATTCTTCTAGAAGTCCAGGTAATGTGGGTGTTTACGATACAAAGTGGGCGGATAAAAGTGAATTCAACTTTTTCGTCGACGCAAATAAAATCTGTATAATCAGCAAATATGTATAAAATAAGTGTTAACATGTTTGTTAGCTCGTCAAAGATAGTAAACTTTTCAAACGGGTACTCTAGATTTGTTTACTATTATATGAATATTTGTGAAGTTGCATGTTTACGTGTATCAGTGGGCCATTGGAATTAAACGGCAAATATATTGAGTTAATTCACACTATGCCCTACACGTACATGTATTTACGAGTACCATCGTGACCTGGTGACGACTGTTGCGTCATAGATAAATTGCCAATACGCAAAACTCCATTGTGTGCAACGCTACACATAGCTACTTATTTTGTGTCCATCATAGTACATTAAACACAGTCAGAAAGTTCTTTTTTTTAAGTTTATTAAAAAATCACATATAACAATATTTAATTAAAATATGATTATTGATGTAAAACATGAAGCTCTTATTATTGGTTTTTATATAAATCCTACTAATATTACGTATGTAAAAGTTTGTGAGGATGGATAGATCTTGGTTACTCCGTCACGCAAAAACTACTGAACGAATCTGAGTGAAATTTGTCACAGATATAGATTATAGTCTAAACATAGACTGTATTTTATCACCGTACCTACCGTATCGTACGCTGACAAAGCCACGGGTGGAAAATAGTTTTAAAACTAGGCCACAGCACAGTGAATTGATGAAAAATATAAAGCAAATACGAAGGACCATTTTTAAAACATCGAATAATGAATGCGAAATAAAAAACAACGCGAGATAAGTAAAGTATAATAATATGTGTACGCTATAAACAATAAGTTGTAGCGGGCGGCGGACAGCGGATATATTAGCTGTAACGTTTCGCGCTTTTATTTTAAATTTTATGTTCAGTGCCCGGTCGCTGCTGCCGCAGGACTTCAGCTGGCCAAAGATACTTACTGAAGCGACCGCGTGCGCGATTTGCGGCAACTATAATATTGTTAGCAGGTAGGTATGTATTGTGAGGTAGCTAGTTTGGTATAGCTTATGTGTTGGAATAGCATAAGAAGGATTCGTTCCTTAAAATATAAAAGATTAAATATAATATAAGAAGGATATAAGTATTTCCCATTAAATGACCATGAATACATTTCCAATTTTTGTATTCTTTATCGGAATTTAAGTTTTGGTGTGTATTTATTTCCCAAATCCACGCAACGTGGTACAAACAATATTATGTTAAGAATAACCACGATATATATTTATCGCACCTATATTTTCGCCCAGTTGTATAGACACTACATATAATTGTAAAGTCCAAGATGAGCTGCTTTAAAATAACAATCACATCGGTATAAAACAACTGATTTAATATTTGTCACCTTTCTTACTATGCAATAAAGAAAACAAAGAATAATAAGTAATGCGACAGATTTGTTTAAACGTTAGATATAAATAACGATAACTAGTAAGAAATTAGATAGGTATCGTTAGACAATTCCCACGCAACTCTTATCGCTTGTGCCATCAATTAACGTATTGTCCCCAACTTTGCTTATTTTTATGTGACGCCGATAACCATAAAATGTCATACAAAATATATCTCGATATCGTAAAACCAGTCTTTACTTGCAGTAAATAATTGAATAATCATGCAATTTCCAGCCTTTTCGATCTTTTCATAAAGTTCATAATTAACTTGAGGAAATCAAAGTTCAAAAAGCGGTTTCTGAGTGTGAAATGAATATTGAAATGGCGTCGTTATTTTCTCAAGTTGCACACTATATTTTACCGGTTGTCATTCGATATTCGATTGTAGGATCTGGTTATGGGTTATATTTGTTTACCGGGAACTGAGTGTGTGTGTGTAGGTGTATGTATGTGTCTGTCCCCCGCCGAGAGGCCGACAATGATACAGGAGCCTGCAATGTCACTGCAGTGGAATTACATCTGTGGAAGCTTTTGTAGAGATAAAGAACTGGCAGTAATACCGTATTTTTATTAGCATTGTTATAAAACTTTAATTTTCTTTGATAACGATAAATAAAATTAACTTGTTAACTTGAAATACAAAGTTAAATAACTTGGGTTTATTAAGCTTGGTTCGTGAGTATGTTGTACGTAATTTTTTCTTGATTTTATGTAGAGTATTCTTAAACAATAACACGGTATAAGGTAGAGAGACCGGTTAGTGGTGGGTCGTTCATCAATGCAACCCATAATTATCCCACGGCTGAGTTCAAGTCTTGTCTCACAATTTAGGGGAGACAAGCCATAGTCCAACATGTTGACCAAGTGTGGATTGGTATACTTCCTCCACCCTCTACAACTTTATGGGGGATTTCCTCACGATGTTTTCCTTCACCGCAGCAAGTGATAATGAACTTCTTATTTTTTTATGGCCTTGGATATATAAAATCTGATTGATAAATCAAATTGAAACACTTATCTACCTTAGTAATACCTTACAGAACGTTCGCAGTAAAGTAGGCTATCGAATAACATACGTGGGAAAGGGAGGCAATACGGAGTTATGGACGGACGGCCGTCTGAGCGCGATCCGTCGATTTGTCAGGGGGGAGGGGGTAATGTGAAAAATAACGGGCTCCCGCTGACTTATGACGCCCTGGTACCGCACGACCCGCGAGGGGTGCATTAGGACTTTCATAAATATATTATTCTAGGTTTAATTGTATTTTATTACTTTTAATGGTTTCCTGGTTAAAATATATGTACATATGTCTCTCGAAGGTGAAGTCCTGGGTTCAAATAAAGTGCCTCTAATTTTCGTATGTCAAAAGTTGATTATCACTTGAGCTGAAGGAAATTTTCGTGAGGAAACCTGCACCCCCGAGAGTCTTCGCGTGAAGTTCTCAAAAGTGTTTGAAGCCCACTCAAACAACACTTGGCCAGCGTGGTGGACTATGATCTGTCCCTTTCACATTGTGAGTGGAGATCCGAGCCCAGTTGTGGGACTGTTGTGGGATGCAGTAATGACTTTTAATCCTTTATACAAGTACACAGGTCATCTGATAGTGAGTTACAAATGTGAGTAGAGAAGAAAGATGTGCTGGGGTCGACAATGACACCATAGGGTCGATAGGGACCCCAGACACACAAATATAACGCTTCAAGACAGATGACAGAAGAAGAAAAGAAGAATGGGAAGAATGATTAATCAATAGGGCTGAGGATAAGAAGAGTTGATTTGATAGCTGGGCTGACAGACATTTGACAAAAGATAAATTTTATTACATTGGCTTTTGTGTAACATAAAAGTCGCCTCTCCATAGCGATTACCATGAACTGCACAAGCTATACCATGAGCTACCATAACACATAAAACATTAAAAAAAAAATTTATTTGCAATATCTAACAGGAATTAAACTTGGCAATGTACACGGCAACCAACTCATAATAACATAATAAATCGTTAAACCATGCAGTTAAAAAATATTTTACTGCATTTAGTTTACATCAGTGTAAATAATGAAGTCGTAAATATAAACAATTCACAAATCCACAAACTGATCAAGCCGTAAAAACGACAATAAAAATGTAGCAGTTATTTAGCTCGAGAAATATAACGGTGAAAAGTAAAGCTCTCCGCCGTGACGAGGCTTACTGAGAATTATGTGATGTGCGGGACACGGGACTGTGTGACAGAGGACTACGGGATGGGGAACTAGGACACAGGAGATTACAGGACAAAGAATTACGGTCTAAGAGATTACGGGACAGAGGACTACGGCATGGGACTATGACACAAGAAACATGAGAGAATGGTACAGAGGACTTCGGGACGAGATTAAGACATAAGAGATAATGGGACAGAGGACTACGGGACGGCATTACGACACAAGAGACAATGGTACAGAGGACTGCGGGACGGGCTTACGACACAAGAGACAGTGGGACATAGGACTACGGAACGGCACTACGACACAAGAGACAATGGTACAGAGGACTAGAAGATGCGGGACTATGGTTTTATGTACTTAATCCCGTACATTGTCATTTTATTGTTTTGTGTGTAGGTTGACAAAATACAAACGGGAAGTACCATTTATTATTAGTAGTTTAATAAAAGCACGCTAGACGACGGTGTTTCTAATTACTTAACATCGAGAACCTGTCTACTTCAGAATTTATTTAAAAAGTTCCTCATATAAAAAAAATACATTTCCTTTTTCACTACAATTTAACAGGTTAAGTTACTTCGGTCCGGGAGAATAAATCAGGATTGAGTCCCAGCTGTGGGACCTACCCTGGGGTTACAGAACGGAGTTTTTGGGGCTGCAGCAAAGCTCAGTAAAGCCTACCAAAGTAATTCGACAGGTGGGATTAGTCTTAATGCGGTTACGCTGTGGCATCTATTCTAATTTTGGTTTTTAAGAATGGATTGGGTGTGTTTGTTCGTTTTTCCTATGTTCATCACGAGTGAACATCATACTTTCACATATAAACATCTTTCCGTACTAACATTATAAAGAAGGAAGATTTGATTGTTTGTCTGTATGAGGAGAATAGACTCCGAAAGTACAGAGCCGATTTGAAAAATCCTTTTACCATTAGTGAACATAGGGTATAAAAGATTTTATTTTAACTTATTCATTTACTATAAGCAGTAACATGTCATTATGAGAATATTGTGCAGGTCTGTTATTGAGATACATACATATAAGAATAATACCTTTTTTATATATTTATACGCTACCAATTTATGTATGTTATGTTGTTGGCATGCATTTTAATAAGTAAATACATTTTCAAAATGGCCGTAATGTCTATAATGTAAGGAACTCCATGTGTGAAAAAATATCAAAAAATACGCGTATCTTATACGCGTACACAGTGGAAATTATTGGCAATAGAGCAAAGTGTGATACAGTTTTATAGACATTACGATACGATACAAATAAGTTCGCGATAACATACATATGTATTACAATTATGTCACAATAATTACATTGTTTCGGTGCACTAAGAGACGAACTGCAACCATTAAACACTACGAAGACGACGATTAGAGTTGAGCTTATATTATTTTCATCATTTCTACAAAATTCGCTTATATATAACGTAATTAGTTACAGCCTAAATTATTACGAGTGTGTTAAATGTGTTTTGTGGTGGTCTCAGAGAGAGCTGACCTTATCATCTGGTGTCCGTACAAATATAGCCAAGAAAAAAACAGACTAAAATTAAAGTTCCTAGTTCCCAGTCGGTTCCCTAAAATACGACAATAAATTATAGTAAATAAATATGTTTGGATAACTCACACACGGCCATCTGAACCTAAACTAAGCTAGTACTACGGTGATCAAGCAACTGATAAACATAGATATATATTTTTAAATACATAATTATAATGTGTGTATATGTATATATTTATATATAATAATAAATATCTTTGGACAACTCACACACGGCCATCTGACCCCAAACTAAGCGTTAGCTTGTGCTATG
>DWJZ01009548.1:0-10641 GCA_018249125.1 Asbolis capucinus
ATATAGGATAGTTTTTGTCTCGGAAATCCCGCGGGATCAGAATTTACGCGGGATAAATTTCTACGCGTGTATACGGTGTAGCTTCTAAATAAAAATATTAGTAGAACGCGGGCGAAGCCGCGGGCGGACTCTAGTATAATATTAAAATCAATGTGTGACTAATATTGCGTATAATCATATTTGTAATTAAAAATTGACTCACCTTTAACCTCAATATTGCCCACTACCGACCACAGGTCCTCTTACTGAGGAGGCCTAGAGCATTTCGTGGAATGGCGGCTACACGCCAGCCAGCTAATGTCGATGTTTTGTTGCATAAGTCGCAAAACGCACGCTATTAATGTCAATTACAATATTTATTAATCCAGAAACTTTTCTTTACAGAACACAAAATGCACGGAGAAGGTGTGCCAGTCCAGCGTCATGGACATCCCTAACAGAGGAGACACTCCCCGAAGTTCCGAAGAAGTATTTAAAGAAGCGCAAACGTTTCTCCAACAATACTTCTCTTCAATACGAAGGTATGTATGTATTTGTAGTTAATGTGTAAGGCTATATAAAGATGTGTCTGCCCGCGACTTCGCCTGGTACGTATATAAAAAGTAGCCTATACGTTATTCCAGACTATAATCTAACCCTGTGCCAAATTTCATTCAGATCCGTTCAGTAGTTTTTTGGTGAAGGCGTAACAAACATTCATCGATCCGTCTTTCCTCACGAATTGCATTTATGTATAACATTAGTAGGATCGTTAGAATACGAGCACATTAAAATTGGTCAAAGGCCTCAACATGGGCCATAACAGAACAATAAAATATCCCTTACCACCGTCTCTTAGCGCAGTATTATTGCGGTGAAATTATATCGATATTTTTAATACACCCAATCACAGAAAAATCATTCCTGCTCATTACACAAAAGTGTTCTAGGTATCTAACCAACAACCTCCGGCCTAACAGTCAGACTCTAATAAACCAACGGGCTGGTATGGGGAAACATTTAGAAGATAATTAATTTAATATTTTTACATAAAAAAGTTATTGTTTTCTATAAATTGTACCCAATGTACAAGCGCTATGAAATACAAAAAATACCATAGAGAAAACGGGATAAACAGTTACGTTACGCTTGATTGAAATCCAAAGACAATTCCCAACAAATTGAATTCCGATCATTCCTTCTTTTTTAATATTCGGAAATGAAACTCACAGATTATAAGGGCATTTTCAAAGACATCTTTGTTTCGGGGTAAATAATGGGTATATTTTTATTTCTTATAAAAGAAGTTTCTTTTGAGTAGCGTGTGCTTGGATACTTAATATGTTTTACGTGCTTTGTAGAGCACACTAATAAGGCGTCTCGAGATATCACTAGTTTGTTGTGCAGACCAAACGCACGATAAAAACTTCTAGCCACTGTATAGAATTCAATCTACCCAAGTCCTTTGAACCAAGTAACAGCTTGAATTCTTTACAAAACGTTAGGCAAACTGCAAAATGGGATTTGCTTTACACATTCAATGAGAAGGGGAGCTAGACGAAGAGTGCGGAATTTTAGGAGCATAGGGTGGAGCTATATTCTCTTTTCTGCACGGATAAATTAAAATCTAACCCTAACTTGCCAATTTTTTTGTTCCATTAAAGTTAAATTTACATTCGTGGAATTATACGCCCTATCAATTTCGAAATCAGAATATTTAAAATTGACTATATATACTGTGTATGTATGTATATATAGTCAGTAGTAACTAGTATATATATACATATACTATGTTATGAGAGTTACATATACAGTTCTTATTCTTCTCTAAAACCGTGGTAAAATATCATGGACACTAAATAATTCCACAAATTGCCTTCAATGGAAACAATTAGACACCACATGAAGGCAATAAATCACTTCTCATGTTGAAAACATACACATTGTGTAAATAGAGCAATGTTCACAGCACAGTTCATACATACATACACATTTGTATTATATTCACATGTTGTATTGAAGCCATATTAACTATTTTTGTTACTATAATTGTAACCATCGAATATATTAGAATTTAACAAACTGTTTCTGGCAGCCTAGTAGTTTTGACTTTGGGCTTTTAAACGAAAGTCCTAGGTTCGAATCCTGCTGCGCGCCTCATATTTTGAAAGTTGTGAGAATTAGAATTATTATCTCTTGTTACCAAGGAAAATAGCGTGAGGAATCCTGGGCTCCTGAGATTTCTCCATAACAGTTCTCAAAGATACTTAGTCCATCAATCGATACTTGACCAGCCTGGTAGAATATGGCTCTTCACTTTGTCAGAAACCCGAGCCCCGTAGTGGGGCAGTTATAGCTTGCAATGATGACGATTACGTAAGCTAAATAATACGTTACATTACGCGAATAACATGCATATATACAATCAAAAAATGTATAAATAAAATATACTTTAACTCAAATAGAGTTTAACCGAGTAAACCACCGTTTCAATTTAAAACAATTAACAGCGAAAGTAAATTTAAAATTTAATATTAACAAATAGATTTCCATATATTGCGTATAACATTTCTGTTTCCCAAAATACGTGCCTAACTATATACAAAGAATTATACTCATACAAAAAACTGTACTCGGTGCAAATTAATTCTGGAATGTTTGCCAATGAATCGTTACCTAACAACCTCTGACAAACAGGAGAACGAAAGTTTTTAATGTTTTATCAGTTATAAATATTTTTTGTCTAGGGTCACGGTAGTAACCCACCAAGGTAAACTAAGCGAAGCATGGCGGCACTGTTTACCTTGTTTTGCAGGGTTTCGTCGAACTTTAACTCTTTAATTCTTCAAATTCTAACCCACATATCTTACGTGTGGATGTTTTACTAAATTTTATTCAGATACTTTATTATTTTTTCGTGAAAGAATAACACACATCTATCTATGTTCACAAGCTTTCGTATTAACAATATTATAAAGATTTATTTATTTTTAAGCAATTGAATTTCCAGGGAGAACTCTGATGCACATGTAGCCAGGCTGAAAGAAGTGGAGAAAGAGTTGGAGCAGACTGGAACTTACCAGTTGAAGACCCCTGAACTCGTCTTTGGAGCTAAGCTGGGGTGGCGAAACGCAACCAGATGTATTGGCAGGATACAGTGGAAGAAACTACAAGTAAATGAACAAAACTCTCATTCTTCTTCTTTAACTACTTTGATCGTACTTTACTGGCTACGAGGCTACCGTAATGCGATAACGCCCTCCACCAATTCGCACTGGATATACCATCTCCATTTTAAATGGAAATGGGTCCCTACGATCTGATTATCACCGCAGTCTTGCTATGACCATGACCCATCCAACCGGGTCGAATTATCGATATCATAATAAACAGATCGCGAGTACCCGTTTGCATTTAAAATGTTTAATATACGCGATGATATTAGTTTAAAACATGTACTATATCCGTACCACGAAGGACAAAATGAATTACCGCTCGAGTATAATGTATGTAGGTGTGTTTAAAACAAGAGCGAATAAGCATTCGCTAATTTAATGCGCTTTAGCATCTAGAACTACATCGCCACTTACCATCAGGTGGCATTAGTTTAGGATATTTTGGCAGTGTTATCATACTCATACTTGCAAAGTATTACACATAATAATATATATGTATAATATTTTAAGATAACGGGGCACACACACATAAACAGGCCAAGTAATACTAGCTAAGAAAACTTTATCTAAGTTATTCTCGGTAGTATCTTATTAATTTACGATCATCTACACAAACGAGATGCGCTTGACAGCAAAGGCGCACACTATGTAGTCAGAATTCCTCAAACTATTTATTAATTTCACGGCAACCGAACCGGAAATGTTCAAAATAATATATTCAATAATAAAACACATAGGGAAGAGAGAGACTTGAAGGTATAAAGTTATTCGATAGTTGGTTGCTTGGTCGTCTGGATTATCACGAATCCAAATGAATGAAGGCCACGCCTTATTGCACGTTACACTTAATGTTCATTACATTCGGCTATGTACCTCATGTTTTAATGTGCGATCCTGTTTTTATAACAATATCAAATGATAACAATATAAAACAACAATATACAGTATCCGATGGCAACGGTTATTCATTTTCTAGGAGCCGCAATATTTGAGAAGCGCTGGTGTAGACGCTTTAAAAACCACTGTACTATCTGGTTACTTCATCCTTGTTTGCTTACTATTAATTACTGTCATTTTACTAGAATACTTAACTTGTTCAGAATTACGACACCAATATCTTCATAAATTACTTTGGGGTTTATGTTTCGCTTATTTTACAACAACAACGACATTAAATCTGGGGCGCGGTAGTGCTCCCGCCAAGTCGAGCATAAATTACGACACGGCCATATCGTCCATTCTCGAAGCAGTTCAGGCCATTTTCGAATCCACGATTGTTGTGAATAATACTAATATCAAACCACTATTACTATAACCAAATTAGACTAGAACTGAAGTATATTTATTCTAGGAACTAACAACTGTACAAGTAAGGTCAGCAAAATCCCAATAGCCTATCACACGAAAATATGTAAATCCGCCACTAAACATAAACCAAAGTTGGAATCGAACCCGTGAACCACTTTGCAGGCAGGATCATTATCAACAACGCTATAGGGTGAATTGCTAACTGTTATTGTACATACACTACGTCACGTTATAAATTCAACGGTACTTATTACAATGGTTGAAATTAATCGTCTTTAAATAAAGTCTTTAGCGCAAAAGTTTAACATACAATGTATGTATATATTCAAAACATCGCAAAACAAAAAACAAGGGGCGTTATTCACAAAATTCTTAGCCACATGTCAACTTTTAATAGGGACCCACCGCTTAGAACTTTGTTAACTTTGTGAGCTCGTAATGATGACAAAAGTAAAGATATCTTCGGAGAAGTTTAAATTTTAATTTTTGTTTACATGATATTTGTTTTTTAGACGCACTTTTAAAAGTGCACATTAGATAAATAAAATTTTAAACCAATTAATTTCATATTTGCCATCTAAGAATTGGTTTATATTAAGCCTTTTTAAAGTAATTATTTCAAAGAATATTATAAATTTATAAACGTTTTTAAACATCACGTCAGAACGTGGAAATCCACTCGTGGAAACTGGAAGTTCTTCCAAATCTGAGTCAGTTTGGTAAATCTACATTCAATATAGTATTATAGTATAAAAGTCTGAGGTAGGTAAAAAAAGTATGAGGAAGTAACCAGCGGGTTTTCACACACAATAAAAATTGTTATTATTTTACTATTAGAATATACTTCTATACTACTGTATTGTGTGAGGGGTCCCAAACCCAACCGTGGGCCCAACTGCAATGTCAAATATTATATTTTGTCCCCAGATTTTTGATTGCAGAGAAGTTACAACTGCTCGTGGAATGTTCGAGGCGCTGTGTAATCACATCAAATACGCCACAAATAAGGGGAATATACGGTAATATTTCTATTTTCTTTCTGTAATTTCTCCTGTGTTCCTGTTGTTACGTCAGAAGACTGATTTATGATACAATTATTTATTGAGGATTATATTATTGCAATTTTACTCACATTTTCCCTTTTATGAGTCAATTCTGTCCAATATTCCTTACTAATACTTAATGCGAAAATATTATAAAGTATTTTTTAAAATACGATTAGGGTTTAACATATAAAGTATTGTAATAATTAAGTTCTAAAACGCGAAAGGAACTTATCACGCCTTATTACTGAGCTGATTTTGATAAAACTTGGTACAGAAATATAATTTGAGGAAAAATATAAGCTACTTTTTTCACAAAAAAGGCTTGAAGGGTTAGAAAGCTTGTATGCAAGATCTTTATTATTGAAGACATAACCATAACACTTTGTATTCATGCACCAGATACGGTGATAACTTGGAGGGTGAAAAAAGAAGGGTTTTACCACGCAGAAGTTGTCGCGGAAAAAATGTACTATTATATTCAATGGTTTTCCTTTATGCCTTTTTAAGTCTTTATGACCAGTAATGAAAGAATTAACAATAAAGAATGCGTAAAACTGGACCCTCTTTAGGACTTTTTCGCAATAAAAGACAAAAGACGAATAAAGTATGAGTTTCATGTTTTTCAGTTAGATTAGTTTAATTGTAAAATTCCAAAAGTTATAATGAATTAGGTACTAAAGAAAATTTATACGCATAAGATTCATTGAAAAAAACTAATTAAACTTGAAGTCTTCTCTACGACCCATTTTGTATAAATAACAGTATAACGGTTTATTAGTACGGGATCCCGTGGGATAGCCATGGGTACCAAGGAGTACCAAAACCCGATATGCGATTATTTGTCTCTGTCTGTAGTATATTTCATTCACGGTGTTGCATAGATAGGATACTTTGAGTAAGTTAATGGTCTACTACTAAGCCCGGGACTTTTCTCTAGACACCTTTCGGTAGATCACGTGCGTAGCGAAACTTGTGTATTTTTTACATGTTATGATTTTGATGAAATTTTAATAATTTTTACAGATCTGCAATAACTATATTTCCACAACGTACAGATGGTAAACACGACTACAGAATATGGAATCCTCAGCTAATAAGCTATGCAGGATACTTGGAGCCGGACGGTTCTGTAATAGGCGATCCTGCTCGCGTGGAGTTTACTGAGGTAACAAGGCATAATAATGTAGCTACCTGTGCGGTAGTGCGGTGTGAATCTTTGCACCCGTTACGGTTTTTAGCAAGCTCAGTTCACGGTTTTTTTTTAATTTTTGCTACGTTTTAGAAGAAAGAAAAATCTATAGATTGATTTTATTTATGCTGATTATTATTAATCATTATTATTAATCATTATTATTAATCATTTGTTTGACATTTTTAATTTAGAAACTGACAATTAATAAGGGTGGCAAAAGAACAATATCCTATTTGTATCATGAAAATTCATTAGGTTGTATGTATATAAGTATGTACTACACCAACACACACAAACACAGACACACACAAACGCGCGCGCGCGCACACACTCACAACACAAACACACAAATAGCGCCCATAACCTAAGGACTAACGTTCCAGTAAATTTACCGATAAGGAAATTCCAATTGAAGGCAGTCGAAGCTACAGCACAAGTGGTTTAATAGAGCCACACATTCTACAATTAGGCTACAAGACTAAAATACATCTTAATATTCTCAACCGAGATAAATAACCAGAGAACAAAAATTGTTTGCACAATTCACAACATATTTGAGTGGAGTCCAACAAGAGATACGTCGTTTTTTAGGCCAGTACTAACTAAACTAAATGACCTTGTAAAACGCTCTTCGAACTTAGTAACAAGTCATGACAACAATGATTGTAATTAAATGGGTCTTACTACTTAAGTTATTAAAAAGGTCATTACAATACAATAGATAAGTAGGTGTAACCGATGCTCATAATCTTTTTGTGCGACTTCTTGACTTCGTGCTTGTTTTTGCACGAAATCCTTGATCACTTCTTGTGAATATTACATAATAAAAGCCAGCCAGATATCTTTTAATAGATGTTGGAGCAACATTAATAATTACATAGATTTTATAACAGTTATCACAGAAAATGCAATGCAGTTTAGAAAGTTACAAATTTAATGAATTATTTTTAAATTAAAATAACAATTTGGATGTATACCTAAATTATACAAACAATTAGGGTACTTTATACGAGTAGTTAGTACTTACTTTATATTCGAATTTTAAGTCTTTAGATAATATGGTCACTTAAAAACAAATTTGTGTTGTAAATAATTTCTGTTATTATAATCGACACTATCGATGTGATTTGTATGTTTTGATAACTAAAATATGAGAATAAATAACTCTGGGAACAGAATTGAATAGGACGCGTTTTCTAAATTGTAGTTATGAAAGATAGTCGTAGAATGTGTATATTAAGAAAAAAACTTTTATACAATCGAAGAAAATGTAATCTCATATTAAAATTAAAACTTATCTAACCTAAACTCTAGTATCATATTTATGAAAGTATAAAATCGGGACTGTACAAAATGGGTATCATGTAAATACACACATTTTTAAAATACTGTTTTGGTCGTAAAGTCAAATGATATTGAAGAATATACTTGCTTATCTAAATAAATAATGGAGAATATTAAATGAAGAATATTACATATATGTATTATTCAAATTGGTTTTGTAGTTTAGTTAAGTGTTTAGTCTATAGTTAACATTACTAGCGAAGCTACGGCTCTCGGGCTCGATTACATGCGAGGAATGTGACAAATAGATGTTTGTTCTCCGGTCGTGATATGGTTAATTAGGATGTTAGACAAACCACCCACATCAAACAAAATCTAAGCGGGCATCCACCTAAGAATTTATTCAAAATTTATCCATCCAGAAATCTATCCCAAAGTTTTCATTTATTGATGTCATTAATATCGTCTTTGTTATATAGGTCTGCATCCAACTGGGATGGCAAGCTCCACGAACAGCCTGGGATATCCTACCTCTGGTACTCTCAGCTGATGGGAAGGACCCGGAACTCTTTGATATTCCCCGGGAAATAATCATGGAAATAGAAATGGAGCATCCTAAGTAAGTTATAAAATATTATCAAGAGATTCTCCACATGGGACTTACGACCTTCCAATTTGCAGTCGTCATAAATTGGGTACAATTTGCACGGTTCCGAAAGGCCATTTATTCTATCACGATTCCTATTTCGTATTCCGTATAGAAATCATCAATGCATTTACTTGCAATACATCGTATAATGTACACACCTGCAGCCAATTTCTGGACAGAAATGCTATTATTCAGTCACTTTTATACTATCCTAGCTGGTACTCATGACTTTATCCATAGAGATTTCATGAATTTTTCCGTTATTTTCTAATTTACGCAACGAACTAAAAACCTACAAAGTATTTGGGAAAACATCGGAAGGAAACCTGAGCGTCCCCAAAAAACATTCAAAAGTAGATGAAATATATCAATCGGAATTTGCCCAGCTTTATCAACTATAGATATGGTATAAGAACGTTCATGCTTTAATGGAAGATCCGAGCCCAGCAGTGGGACAAATCAGATAATATAAGATTAATTTATTACCCATTAACAAAGACACAACAAAAAAATACAATCAGAAAAAGATATATATTACATTACAATACATTTCTTAATTTAAATTAAAAACGAATGAATGGACACAATGGGAGGTGGGTCAGCTTATTCTGACACGATTGATTGCTATCAGCGCTGTTCTTCATCCATCCTTCTCCCTAGGATGTTTGACGGGAGTGTCTGTAGAGTTGACTACTTATAATTATTTAATTAGATTATTTACATCTTTATCTTCGCAGGTACGCCTGGTTCAAGGAGCTAGGTCTTCGGTGGTACGCTCTTCCAGCTGTTGCCAACATGATGCTGGACTGCGGTGGTCTCGAGTTCACAGGAACGGCTTTCAACGGCTGGTACATGGGAACTGAGATTGGGTGCCGTAACTTTTGTGATGTTAACCGTTTAAATATTGTGGAGGTAAGTTTGTACTTCTCCACTCTCCTCCCATAATTTGCATTGGAGCTGCGTGACGGCATGCTCTAGGTATCCTCAGTATAGGAGAGAGAGATAAAAGAGGGAGTAGTATAAGAGGGAGAGACTCATGCCCAGTAGTGGGCTGTCATTGGGTTGAAGCCAAGGTTCTACAAGTGTTGCAAAAACTAGATGTGCTATCCTGATATAATTATAATTGTAATTTAAGACTGGCTTGTTGTTCTATTCGTTAGTGAACCTGACTGCTGTCTAGCAGTCCTTCAATCTGAAGGACGTGGGTTCAATCCCCACCCAGAAAAACAATCTGTGATAAGCAGAAATGTTTGTTTCGTGTCTGGGTATAAAACAAATATTTGTGTATGTTTTTAAAAATACATGTGTTGATAATTAGTTTATCATAGTACAAGCAAAAATGCAGAATTTGGGATCAGATGGCCGTGTGTGAGTTGTCCTGAGATATTTATTTATTTATATTACAAGACCTTTCAAAGTCAAGGGGCGAACCGGATAATGGCCTATTATTTGCAAACGTTTCTCCCCATTACTGAGGAGGCCTAGAGCATACTCCACAATGCTCCTCCGCTACAGAACGGGAGAGAAAATATAATATAAAACAAATATATTTATTTTTATTTTATATTTCTTTTTTTAATTTATTAAGAAGTTAAGTTTACAAAAGAGTTAAGTTAGATTTCGTGTAGGTTAGTTAAAATGCCACGATAATTGTAAATGTCGGAAAATAAAAAAAACGCTGTCTAACCTCTTTTGGGTAAACTAAGACATAATATAGTCGATTCCTGTTTAGACTTATTATCATTATTTGTTTATTTTGCATAACTCACGAAGGGAACAGAATAACAGACAAACTAGTAAAGCGGCTATATAATAATGTACCTACTTTTTGCAAGCTTTTATTTAACTTGCAGTGTATGTTAGTACATTAGTTTGTTGCGGTCAAATCGTGCAAGCTTAATTAGACCCACTTCCTCTTAATGTACGGAAATGATTTTTTTCATAAACCTTCCATCGTGATGACAATGAATTTTTATGGTAGACTTGACCTGATACTACGTTCAGGAT
>DWJZ01009549.1:0-10640 GCA_018249125.1 Asbolis capucinus
TGTATTAAAACACAAGCACCACCTGTCACCTGTAAACTATTGTTCATGCTGTGTGGCGGTGGTACGACTCGCCCACTTTCTATCAGTAATTATTTTCATACGGAATCATAAAATGACTTTCTTCCTGTAATCCGTGGTTGGATTTTGATGAATCATTCGTATATAATTTAAAAATGACTTCGAAAAGTAATACAGTGAAACGATTATTGTCAACGTAGTCGCAACCAGTTAAATACGCATTATTAAACATAATTAAAAACTATCCGTCAGATATCGCTCAAAATTACATACTATTATCCGACAAGTACTAGCTTTTAAACAAAAACACGATCATAAAAATCGGAACACCCAATTAAAAGTTAATAACGAATATTGAAAAGAACAAGATAAATGCTGATAAAGCAAAAACCACTTAAAATAAAATGGGACCACACCGCAGCTTGCGGTTCAAAAAAATTATCCAAATCGGTTCTCCCACTAAAAAGTTCTGAGGAAACATATAAAAAAATACACCCGAATTGAGTACCTCCTCCGTTTTTTAAGTACGTAACAAATTATATACATATGAATTAATTAAAAAGTAGTAAACCACTAGGCGTAAAAAATGAACCTATTGGTCTGGACCAATTGTTCCTGAATCCCTGTCAAAGAGAGAGCCTGTACTGATTGAAAGTGTGGAACCCCACCCAGTGTGTGTCGACCGTCCTCGCCCACGCCCCGGGGCATCCAGCTCGCGACGCTGCTCGCTCCTAGTCTTTGCTTAACAGAACTATATTTGATCTAAGCTTTATTATTCATTACCACTAGCGATCCTACTTCATTGTTGAATTCCACGTTTTGCTGCCCTACAAGGTTGCGGGGCTACATGGCGGTTCACTCGATGGAGTCACGACACATTCACGGTACATTACTTGAAGTCAAAAACAAAATGAATGGTGCAACATAACATGTACAACACAACTACAAGACCAGAGCGTAGTGGAGCCTCTCCAACGCGATCTACTCGCACCTTCAAATAGTAATGTATGGAACTCGAAATATTCCCGTCCCTAGGCCGAGTGTTATCACAGTCATAGCACACGTTGTTATATACGAGTGTGTTGCGTATTCATGTACACTTTCACTCATTATTTTGTAGAAATATTTGAGCAGACGGAGCGTTAAGAAATGTGGTTGCAAGTTACTTTAGGGTTGCCAGCATACGACTAAGAAGCATTGAATTACGGTCCAAGGTAATAAATAAATTCTAGACATTGAATATATTTTCAAAATTTCAAATCTTTACTCAAATTCGAGATTCGTATTTAATAATAATATAATACCACAATTTTTTTTATTTGTAACATATCTTTCCAACAGACGACTAAAATTAATGTAATATGTTTCTTAATTTTATTTATACACGTATATTTTATAACAAGAAGTTATTATTCATAAATACAACAAATATTTTGTAACGAATGTATTTTATTTCTCATGTAAAGCAGAATGGTCATTGTATTTGTGTGTGTTCATGTAAGATTCTCATCATTATTGTAGTGTTTTTTTACATAGAATATTGTCAAATAGATTCGGCCAGATGATGTCGAAGATGTTGGCTGTAGTAACATAGTAAAGGCCTATTCCCTCTTACGAGGGTGGAACACCGACGCAGGCAAGTTATTCCATTCCTTAGATGGAGGCATGGTGAAAGACGTTGAGAACCGCAACTTTCGGTTCGGCGGGATGTTAACGACAAGCACAGATACTGGCCATACGCCGGCTTGTTCGATGGAGGAAGGAGGACGGGGAATGATATCAAGTCCTGAGCAGACTCTCCAACATGTAGCCTATAGCCGATCTCTATCACTAATGAGTCTCTTAGCACGCCTCTCCGTACAGTCCGAGGCTGATAGGTGAGAGTTAACATAGTGGCAGCGCCTGCCCAAATGTAACTGTAGTGCACATGGCCGAACATGGGCTTTGGGAAACCTGAATTCTCAACAACTAGAGATGATCGGTGTATTCCATGGGTTCATTTTGAAACATGGGAGCCAAGATAAGCAGAGTCTTTTGGCCAGTGAACAGACACGTCGGAGTTTTAGTGGCATTGAATCTCTCAAGATTATCGTCGCTTTATTCGGGCACTGCCTGAAGTGTGAGATTCATACGCACCATCATGGCCTCTTTCAGATCCAGTCATATCTTTACCAACGCGATTTAGCCCCCCAAAGAGTTAGGCCTTTTTAACGAGCCGTATTAACTTTAACCTCGGTAACCCGTGCCCTCTAGGATACAGTAATCATTGATGTCTTTGTCTTATTACCTTCATCATTATAATTCAACTATAATAATGTGTATAATTTGCGTATAAATCATAGGTGGCAACCCTAAGTGACCTATAAACGAAAGGCAACGATTTGTGTCAACTATTCCTTACCTTGGCCGCCGCTTTTATAAGGCTTACTGTAGATTTCTTAGCATAAGTTATTTAAATAGGTCGCCAGAAAGCTGAAGGAAGAGCATTAAACTTTCTAATTACTTGCGGTATAAACATTGTTTGGGCGAGCTGTCGGCGTGCTCGTCGTGCTGGACTATCATGCGGATAACTGAACATATGCAACACCTCCTCCTATATTTGTGTACATCATTGCATTGCCAATTTCGAGGTTAATGGCAAGTAAGGAGATTTTTGGGTCGAAAAATAATCATAGTAACCGCACCACACGTGTTCCTTGTTGTGTACGTGTTTTCCTTTTAAATGGTGGCCTCTCCATTGAACCCTTGCATTAAAAATTGGGATTCCAATGAAATACAATGCTTGAAGCAACGCTCGGCCATGGTACATGCTTACCTATGCGATTCTATGCTACAGGTGTATGCGTTGTATGCGACGCTCAGACCAGTCAACATTTAATAATAACTACTTTAATAGTAACGGTTCTAGATTGTTCATATTTAGAATATTATTTTTAAATTCAAACTCTCTTTCACCACAAGCTATGGCTCTAACTATTAATGCATTCGCCGGAAGCATTAATACACCTCGTGATGGCTTACTAAGATTCAGAAGACACTCGCCTTGGTTCACATCATAACATATACAATAACAATAATAACATATACAATAAAAAGGATATTAACGTCCATTTATAGAATGCCGTTTATGGTATTAATCGAAGCGAAGCGAGCGCGGCCACTGGGCTGAGACAAATGAACACAGTAACTCGACATACTCAACTTGAACGGAAACATATCTTGACATGCTGGAAGAGGAGCACAGTCTGCACCGTGGAGGCACATGTAAATCAATCATTGCATAGTTGATTGGTCAAGCCGTCAATTAAACATACCGTGGCGGTCCGTTGCACTCATAGCCTACTCTTAGCCTGGTTTATGCAGCAGTTCCCTTGCAGACTTTGTACGCGTTACGTGTAACTGTTCTACAACAACGTTTCAGTACACCGAGTTTGACAGATTTTATGGGAGTCTTCTTTAAAAAAATATATTAAGTCTTCGCGTTGAGCTCAAATCGCACTGTAGCGGCGCGGCACGCAACTAGCGCCGCGGAGCGACGTTCAATTGATTCTTTCATGTAGTTTGTTTGATTGCACTGGAACGTCGCGTTGACGGGGCGCCCGGGCGGTGCGTCGCGGCGCGTCACAATTGGATTTCGAGGCAGCCGTGGCGCCGACGGCTTAGCAGAGCGGCGCGGCGTTTTGAGCATTAAAAAAAGAAAACTACTAAGTACACGTATTGCTACGCTATATTATTTGAATACAGTAAAATAGATTTTAAACTTTGCAATTTGCCAAAAATATTATAATTTATATTTTAATTACATACATAAAATAATACTATAATAATTTTGCGTTAGTACGTTAGACATTATTATCGGACCATTATCGGACGATTCTAACACATTAATTAATTAGCGCTTCATACATTATAGATCTTCAATGTTGACATCCATCCTTAGATTTTATTAATTGCGTCTTTCCGTCTGATCTTCGACTATCCTCCCGAGCCCCGCAGCGTAACAATTACATCACAGATGAAGAAGTTCGCGTCCTCCGCGCCGCGTAGCTCCGCTGTAGTTCCGCGCCGCTCCGCTGTAGTTCCGCGCCGCTCCGCTGTACTAGTTCCGCGCCGCTCCACCGAACGCCGCATCAGTGCGGTTTGATCCTTGATCGTTTATCGCTTTTTAAGACTTCGTTCACATAAATTTTGTATCAAATTTATGGTGTATGAATAAAGTATTGTGATCAACGAAGTAACCATCATGGGATTCATTGACACTTCTTTTCTACGTAACGAATTCGGATTTTATTCTAGCACAAAAAACATTGACAAACTGTGAAGTAATCGAAGGCCACTATGCTGGATCAGAGCAAACGTCAATCAAGAGTAGATCAGTAGTTACCAGGAGGCTGCTCCAATATCAGCTGCTTAGTAAATGTATCCCAATAATCTCCGACGCGCCATCGTCGATCAAGTGACGCCGCAAGTTTCCGCCGTCGGTTAGAACATTCTCATAAAGTTGTTTGATCCTGTCAATATTATTAACAAAGCGACAACGCTACTTCACTCGTGGGTTAAGAACAAGAACGTAAAACATGTACAAATACGAATTTAACCTATTTGTGCTAATTAAATAAGTTACTTTTAAAATAACATTTCAAGTTTTTAGAAACACTTCGAAATGGAATAATTGCAAAATGATATTTTGAAACACTACCGTTTCCGGTTTCTTGGAGTGATGCCAGAGAGCCGTGTTGGTTTCGTGCGGTGAATTATTATATTGCGTCTGCAGTAACTACGTGCTACAAACCTTCTCACCGGCCACGAGGAGATTTGACCCAAAGCGTATGGCGGGAGGGGTCACCCATTGTCAGAATATAGTATAGTATATTTCGACATCCAAAAGCCTCTGATACATACTGGTCGCAACGAGTCCTACCGTACATAAACATAAACATATACAACTGGTGTTAACGGGTACACGTGTCAGAAGCACGGAACCAATCAATATTTTTTCTAGTGTATACGAGTATAATGATTTATATAATTTATGTATTAAAGCATGAAGAAACGTTTTAAACCCATTTTACGAATATTGCACGGATGAGGGAAGTGCCCCACTGGATTATAATTCAAATTCATTCGTAAACGCATGTCTCGTTGAGTTCAAGTTGTGAAGTTGAATTAATATTTTAAATGACTTTGTTAATATGATAAGCAGGCAGACGAGCAGCATGTGAACACCCCAGGCAGGGGTATTACTACTGCGTGGCCGGCCCGGACGGCATGTACCGACAGCAGCTGGCCCCAGGCACACCAACCACCGGTGATGTACTTCAGGGCGGGAGGCAGAAGAATGGGAAGGATTTTATTAACGAACATTTAGGAAGAAAAATGTCATTTCCTTGTTAAAATTTTAATTGATGAAAGTAAAAATAATATAATTTTTTTTATCATTTCAAAAACCGACTTCAAACGCCTCCGACAAGTAATACAATGAAACGAAAATTTTCGGTGTAGTCGCAACTAGTTAAATACGTATTATTAAAGATAACTCAAAAACTAACCGTCAGATGTCGCTCGATATTATTTTATGAGGTAAAGAATAAAAAGGGGAATATCAAAAGTAAGAATATTAATAATAATAATATAAAAAACTCCAAAACAGCTCGCCAGATGTCGCTCATAATAAAATGGGACCACGTAACCAGCACCAGCTTTCGATCAAAAAAAGAATTATCTCAATTGGTCCACACATAAAAAAGTTCTGATATTACATATCATTTTCAACGTAGACGCAGCCAATTAAATACACATTATTGAAGATGAACGAAACTGCCCGTCAGATGTCGCTCTAAATTACATAGAAATATGCGGCAAGTACTTTTGAATAAAAAAGATCATCAAAATCTGCGAACTCAGCGAACCGCAATATGAATAAACATTAAGAAAAACAAAAAAATGCTAAGAACTCCAAAAATCACCCATCGGATGTCGCTAAAAATGCAATGAAACTACGGGACAAGTGTTACTTTTGAAATAAAAAAGGAATTATCAAAATCAGTTCACCCAGTCAGTCGGTCAGAGGAAGCGCAAAAAAATGGGACCACATCGCAAGCACCTCCTTTCGATCAAAAAATAAAATGATATCGGTGAACTTGGTAAAAAGTTCTGAGCTAACATATACGTATATAAAATAATACACACGAATTAGTACCTCCTCCTTTATTTGAAGTCGGTACAAATATCTGTCATAGAGATGGAATCACCATTAGTGTTGAAATGACGTTTCATCGTTGACGTGTCGCATTGTCGACCCCAACTCAGAGAGCGTCAATCACTCGCTCCATGTGCTCTGCAGGAACATCTTCACATTAATTGTACTCATTGCAACCTATCCATAGACCATTTTGCACCACGCTTGCCAAGCAGGAGCGCAGGTTTCTTCGCGGTATTTTTTTTCGCCGAATCAAGAAATAAATAACTTGTAATACGCACGTAATTTTGATAATTAGAAGTGCGAGGCGGATTTGAAGCTGAGACCTCCCGTTCAAGAGAGCCACGGTCAAAGGCTATCACTACTCATAGGAATGAAATAAATAAGCTAATAGAAATACTCAGCTATCTTATAAACTCAGCCAAGGGTGGCCAAGGCGAATGACTTAGGTGAATGTACAAAACCGGTTGCTCTACTTTCGGTTCTAACCCAAAACTCACTATTCATTACTCCCTAGTTTGGCACTACTGTCAATGCACAAGAAATCAAGTTTGCAAATTATTCGGAATTTACCAGAAGCGCCATTTTTCTATCGTTTTGTTTTTCCAAGGCGCTACCTACAAATTTCTGTGAAGTCAACGCCATCTCTTGTAGAGTGTATAAAGTTTCAGATACATGCAATTCCTAACAGATGGCGTTGTGGAACCTGACGTTGTTGAAGAATTTACGACACCTGTTTACGGTTTTTATAACTACTGAGTTTTCTATCAATTCCCTCGCAAACGTTTCGAACTTTTGGTATATTTGTTTACCAAAGAGAAATAGATGGCACTAGTTGGATTTCATTTCATAAACAGAGATCTGAAATTGAGATCGGGTTTGATTTTTAAAGAGTGTTTCATCATCTGTAATCGGAAAGTTATCATTGTTTTTAAAGATTTTTAAAGGAGTTTTCATTGCTTATTACTCTGATATATGAGTCAATATTCTCTCATCGAGGGACCTTTTTTAGTTATTGTTGGTAGCTAAATAATTTTATAATTTTATAAGCGATTTTAGCCTAGTAGTTAGGAATTCGGCCTCCTACTCGAGGCGTCCCGGTTCGAATCCCAGGGCGCGCATTTGTAACTTTTTTTTTTGTTTTTGCGTTTTAAGCAATTAAATGTCACTCGCTATAACGGTGAAGGAAAACATCGGGAGGAAATCTGCATGCCGGGGAGTTTGCAAAACTCAAAAGTGTGTGAAGTCTGCCAATCCGCACTTGGCCAGCGTGGTGGACTATGGCCTCAACCTTCGCAATGAGTATAGTCAGCAGAACGCCCTGCATCGTCAAGAAAACAACTCGAACCCAAGACCATACGACCGATTTGTGTTCAAACCTATCACTGTATAACATCATTTTATATTAACATATATATGATGCAAAATAAGCAGAAAATTTATGTCATGTTTTTACGGCACAAGTATAAAAAAACACGTTGAAATTTAATAGAAACCCAAGTTTATTTAAAAATACATACTTTTTATTTCAAACGTTTTATTTTTGGCCTTAAATAATGTTTTCGTTTTAAAAAAACACGCTTTACAATAAAGGAGAGAACAGGTTGTACTTGAAATCTACAAAAATAATTGAAAAGAAAAATCCTTGAGTATCTCTCAACTTGTTTTAAAAAACCTACTAATAAAGGCTGCCTGGGAAACTTGCAAGCTTTCTAAAGCTTCCTTGTAAAATAGGAGTATGTATGGTTTTACCCTTTTTATGATATCGAATTGCTCTCGGTAAAGCTTCTGTAAGCTTTATGGATTCCTGATGTAATTTAATTTTCTTCTATAACAATACTAACATTATAAATGCATAAGTAACTTGACATAGTTGTCGGTCTGTTACTCTTCGTAGCCAATGTATTGAAATGATTTTGATATAAATTGGTACTAAGGTACTTGAGGAAAAATATACGGTATTGTTTTATGTGAATAAATGCTTGCAAGGGTTGGAATAAAGGACGAAAGTATGTCTTCATCATCGAAGATATAACAATGACATTTTATATTTATGCACTAAATGAGATCTTGACTTTAGGCTAACACAATGTTTGTTAAGAATATTTAAAAACACAGAACTATAGATTTATAATACAAAGAAACATAAAATTTCATAACTGTATTGTTAACCGTTGAGGAGTTCCTTTGCCTGGAGCCAATCCTGAACGCATCATGAGGTCATGCACAGTTATCAGGATAAAAAATTCTACTCCGTACTGTAAGAGCGAGTGGGTCTAATTAAGCTTGAAAATTTGACCCGTAACAAACAAAGATACTAACATACTAATATACAAACATATTGCAAGTTCAATAAAAACTTGTAAAGAAACCTTTGAAGTCCCTATTTTCCATTCCCGAGGCAAGGGTTTATGTGGCAGATGTATCTTCTTCCCAAGTCTTAATCTTTAAATATTTCCTTATTCTTACAGCATAAGAAATCCTATCGAAAAATAAGTGAATTCTGGGTTTTTGTGCGAAATTAACCCATACTGTCGTCGCCTTGCCCTAAAACTGTGACTTAGAGCCATTGATGGCCCACCACTAAGCAGCCTCTCCTCCTAAGGAGACCTGGAGCCACCACGCTGCTGCAATGCAAATTGGTGGTAGGGCTAGTAGCCAACTCAAGTGTCGGAAGTCTTGTCACCCGGTGTCCTCCGAGGCTTAACGATAGCTATCTATAAACAGGACTGGCTTTAGCTACCCGTCAAAGCGTGAAAGGACTCATGATGCTTGCTGGTCTCCCATCCTCCTACTGACCGTGCCCGCTGTTGCTTAACGTTCTCGATCGCTTACAGCCGAAGATTCATCGATCGAGACTTACGGGTTATCCAAACAACCCACACCTCATGTAATTCCATATTCATGCGGCGTGACACAGCATATTATTAACTCAAAGTGGAGACAGTATGCATTACGTATTTTCAATTTGACCTTGTACCTGTAACTTGTAAAGAAAGTTGACTTTGAAATATTTGAGAATCTAAAAAGGGATGTTATTTTCCATTTTAATGAGTAGCTGCCAGTCTCGACGGATGGAAAATTATTTGAGACTAAAATACGATATGCGCGAACACTCTCACAAAAAACACCCTAAAGTTATAAATATATATAAATAAAGGATAATGTTCGTTTTTGAGCTTGTCTTTGTCCTTTATAGACTCTGAAATGGTCGGAGATAGCAGTGACGTGTTTAGCAACTTTGTTTAAAGTTGTCTGGAAAAGATTTAGGTAGCAAAATGAAATTGTTCGGACACATGGTTGATGCGTGGCAACGCGCGCCGGGTACAGCTAGTAAATAATAACCAAATATCTTTTAACAGCTCACACACGGCCATCTGACCCCAAACTAATCGTTAGGTTGTACTACGGTGATCAGACAACTGATAAACATACATATATATTTTTAAATGCACATATATGGAGATAATTTTACACCCAGACACGCAGAATAAACATTTCTGCTCATGACAGAAAATTTCGACCTGGGTGGGAATCGAACTAACCTTCGGTGTAGAAGTCAGGTTGGACACCTGAACCACTAGACCAATCGGCCTGTAAGTCAACATTTTAGTTTTCAATTATTATTGCCGTATTTTATATAATTAGTGTAGTTTTTTCTACAAACGAAAGTGAAAGATAAAAATTTTAAAAAGATTTTTATCTTGTTATGCCAAAGAAGTATAACTTCTTTCGTGTGCACATAATTAACACACTTTTTTTAACTGCGTAGGGAATCGACCGCGCCTCTTAGCCACGCAGTTCCCTATAAAATGAATATGTTCCCACTACTGAGCACGGGTTTCTTCTCATACTGAAAAGCCTATACACTAAACCAAGCTACCCTAATGAGAACTGGTGGATGTAAGTGGCCAAGCCAAGTATTGGAAGTTATCATACCACTCGAAGTCCTTCGACATAACGATTGATATCTAACTATAAGGACCGACGGCTTTACGTGAACCAGAGCCTTACAAAGCCTATAAAGAATTCCATCTCATGAAATTGCCACGAGCGGTCACCCATCGTCTGACCGACCACGACCGCCATTGCTTAACTTTTTTGATCGGTCACAAGACGCCAGTATGAGTGTGTACGTGTTATTATATTCTTAAAGAGAAACTTCCTTCACAGCAACATCGTCCCATCAAATTGCCTCGAACGTGTCGTATCACACCTTAAGGCCTCATTAGTCTATAAAGTTTTCGTGTCTTGTGACGCGTTAAAGGACGTAAGCGTTTATTTATGGACTAAGGAATATGCCTTTTTGGTTATACGCAGGGTTTTTGACAAGAGTCAGGAAATATCTTTAACAGGCCGGTTGGTCTAGTGGTTAGTGAACCTGACTACTACACCGGAGGTCGTGGGTTCGATTCCCACCCAG
>DWJZ01009550.1:0-10640 GCA_018249125.1 Asbolis capucinus
TTTATCACCCGTACCGGGAAGGATTGGAATAAGTTGGCCGCTTCAGTGTTCCAGTTCGTTACGATGTAAATGTCTTCAAGTCAAGTGTGAATAGGCTACTACTAAGTTAGTGCGCTTTACCATGGAAGACTTTATCGCCATTTACCATCAGGTGGGGTCGTCATCAAGCGCTAACTTATCCAAGGTAAAAAAATATAATCCAAGGTAAAAAATATATACGATTAAAACAAACAGTATATCATAACATATACAAAACCACCAAAGATAAATTTTAATTTCATTTAACTCTGAACAGAGAACTCCAACAAAGAACATTCTCGTAATTAATGAAAGTAAAAATAAAAATGGCGAATAGCTCAGGTTCGTGAGAATCCAATTACTTAGTGGCCGGATACTGCCGTTCGGACTATCGCTAATAGTGCTATCTCGGAACCGAGTAGACGTTATTTATTTATTTATTTTTATTTATTCATTTGTACCACTCCACTACTGGGCTCGAGTCTCCTCCCACAACGTGAGGGGCCTAGGCCATGGTTCACCGCTAGCTGCGGATTGGTTGACTTCACACGCCTTCGAAAACTGTACGGGGAACTCTCAAATATGCAGGTTTGCACACGATTTTTTTTCATCAAAGCAAGTGATAATTAACTTGTAAAATGCACGTAACTTATGAAAATTGAAGGTGGCTTTGAACCCAGAACCTCCGATCTAAAAGACCATCTCTCAAACCATTAGGCATCACTGGTTTTTCTAACCTTTACTTTATGAGGACTTATGAGGACGAGAGGTTAATATATTAAAGTATAACTGCAGCCTCCTTGTGAGGGATAATAAATAGATTTATTAGAAACCCCATGACATAGGTAAATATAGTCTATTGAGAGCTCAGGCTTCATCAAAGATTTTTTTTAAATATATTATTTTATTATTAATTTTATAGTTGGTTTAGTGACTTTGTATTATTAACAGTAGACTCATAAGCAAAGTATTGGTTTTTAAAACGAAATTAACCGTTTTTATTTTACCTTATTTCATCTCACCTCAACTGATCTGATCTGTTCTTATCTCATCTCATTTCGCATCGCCTCATCTCGCCTCGCCTTACCTCGTCTCACTTCACCTCACCTCATCTCGTCTTACACAATTTCATACTATTATTATGTTTCGAATATCAAAGTATGTTTCCTTTGAAGAGATATTTGTACAATGGTCAGCACTAATTGCTACCACCGTGTCAGTATTTGTTGCTCAGCCAGACTACTGAAAGTGGAATGTATTTAGCCACAAAGGAGTCCCAGCCTGATAAAGGCGACGACAGACGAGTGACGAGGGTTTGTGGTGTACAAACGGCAAATAATCAAACTATCTTGGAGGAGTAAATAGGACTTGAGTATTGTACGGAACGGAACAGAACTTCAAGGAATTAACAAATTAATGACAGAAAAATAATGTAATGATTTATTGTATAAAATAAATTATAGTATCTATAGACAAGCCGGTTGCAAGGTCAAGCACAGGCCCGTGGGCCATAATGTGACGAACGGGACATAATGTGTCACAAAAAATGTCCTGTCTGAGAATGGAACCCACCACCTCCGGCTTAGCAGTCATACATATTTACTACCACTCGGGTAATATCCCAGTCAAATTATTGTTGTATTTTACGCCGATATGTTGACTCAGTTGCGTGGATAATGTTCACGGCAAAACTATACTAGCGAAGAAAAACTTATGAGAGTCTTCACTAATATTATAAAGAAGAAAGTTTTGTTTGTTTGTGATGGGTAAATTCAAAAAACACTGCGCTGATTTTGGAAATTCTTTTACCGATGTATGCAATGGAATCTTAAGAGTGGCATAAGCTGTACATTATCATAGAAAATATAAAGATTATTTCTGATATTTAGTTCGAAACAATGAGATCTAGTGGCAGATAAATCTATCAAAGTCCTTTTTTTTTTCTTTTTTTTTTGGTAGCTATTTAAAGTTCCTGATAGCCTGGTACCTTAGTTACTTCTATACGCTTATAGATCAGCGGCTTATGTCGGTCACAATTGATCAACCTAGTTGAGCAACAACTGGCGGACGAGGCATGCGGATGGGAGGGTACTGTTGACAAAAAAATTATGAACATTTCCCATTTCAATGTTTGGCATGTGGAGTTTTTAAGTCGATACACGTTGTTATCGTTAGATTTCAATTATGGAATATTTTCGGAAGTCTCATCCAGTGGAGCTGTGTGGTGGAGTCCTTAAGGACTTAGATATAAGGAAAAATTAGTACCTAGTAGGAAGCCATTGGCTTTTATGCCGCAAACTATTGTCTACTTATGAAATAAAAAAATCTTTAGGCTATCACTACTTCAAGGATGAGCGATAAATGAAACCTTATTATTGACGATATCTAAACCTCGTTGAACGATATGAATCGCGCCTCGCAATAAGAGAAGTATCCGCGCCTGGCTGCCTCGCTGCCTCACTGCCTGGCCGGGTGCCTCGGCGGGTAAACACATGCGGCGCTATCCAATTAATTTCTATAGAGGGGCGTACGGCGCAAATTTCCTGGCGTCCTTTTGTGGCTCAACGCCTCGAGGTATGTGCCGGCTCGCTAGCACGGTTTAACTGACAATGTCACAAATATGATTTTCTATTTTTGAACGGTATTGCAATTTATACCTTGGCCACGAATCGAAAATATTTTTCGACATTCAATCTTGACGATTCGAAAAGTGTGTAAACATAGTTAAGTTTGTATCGTGGCCGAGTAGTTTGTAGTGACTCTCTCTGGGTAACGAAGATTCTCGTGTACAATTTCCGACTGAGACAGGAATTTCTGTGACAAATTAACGTATTATCTCGGTTTATGGGTATTGTATGTGAAGTGTTTGTTCTGTTCATGTTCACTACACAGGGAAATATAAAAAGAGTTTATTGATTTCTAAAATATATAAAATAAATAAAATTTTACAGATAACTGCTAAACTACCAACATATTATTTGCAAATAATTATTACCATTTGTGTAAATAATCAAAATAAAGTATTACGACTATAAAATTTTCTTAAATAGGTAACAAGTTTCTATAAAAATAGATTTCTTATTAATTATATTATATTTAGAACTCACAGCTTACAGAGAAAAGTTATTTTAGTCTCTATGAATTCTATGGTAGGGCTTCTTTAAAATTACAAATATCTTTTGCTGCTTCTACTTAAATGAGTGTATAAGATAAGTTCAGAATTTGTTTAGAATCTCATTTCAAAGGATTAACTGAGAACTTTCTTTCCATTCCAATCGAAAAGTGTTTTATTTTAGGATTTCAAAAAGCTGATATTCATTTGAAAAGTATTGTAAAACATTTGTAAAACGAAACAATTTTCATATACAGTTAGAATTTATTTACCTATATCTATAGCAGAGAAATTTCAGATTTATATAAGTAAATAATTACACCTGAGGAGTGATGGATGTCAAATCTGGAAGGGTTTAGTTTATATAGTGTCATTACTAAATCAACAGTAATATAAACATGCATAATATGCAAATCCTACACTTCATTACGCCTCTCATAATCTGGAGCGCGGTGTGAGTGACAAGCGATTTTATTGTTTATTTACGTTAGCGGCAATATTAATTTCAATTAAGTAAGTCTTGTTAATGTTGCAAGGAACACCTTGCATCGTAGTTTCCTCAGACTAAGAGACCTAACGAGGCTCCTTTAGGTTGTCCTTTAGGCGGGCAACGTTTTGGTAATGCATCTGATGGTGCGAATATGCATCGGTGGAGATGATCAATTCTTTGATACTATCGGTGGATGTTTGCTTGTTTCTTGTAAAAAATATGTAGTACTAACTATCTATTTATTATGTGGATTTTTAGTTATTTCTACATCGACGAGTACAAACTAATCGATCTTGCATTTAGGTCGAAGTGTTTCTAGCAAAACATTAGGATAATATTACAATAGCCACCTTATATTAATTACCATAGTGACGTATTAATTTGACGCTCCCTAGCCTACTTTAACTTCGTGTTTTGAATGTCTTGTGGGATATATCGTCCTCAATATTGAATTTTTGCACCAGCTCTGTTAATTAAATATCTATTAATTTCATGACACATCTATAATTATTTAACTATTTTGTTTATTTTATTAATAGTTAGTTTAAACTTTGTACCACACGTTACCGGAATCTGGTGGAAGCCGGAGCATGGCCTGATAATTTCTAGGCATTCCGTATTATGAATAATTATCGCTGATTCCCGGATAACGCCTGCATCTGTTTACGTCCATATATTAAATGTTATGTTTGTGTGTTAGTGATTATCACAGCGATGTATGAAATAGCTATTAGCATTATAGATTGTCGAGTACCTGTCTCGTACAGCCGCTGTTTTGAGAATATACAGGATGTTTAATAATTTTGGGGATACTGTTTTGATACGTTCTTTGAACACATGTTGAGTTGTAGTGTATTCTCAATGAACTATTTAACAGGCCCAAGAATTATGATGTATTTCTGACAGCGCAACACCACTGTCAGTACACCAGGTAGGTACACCACCCTGATTCCACCGCATTGCCCCAATGTGTATTGTTTGGTTAGTTACTGGTAAAATTCTACGACATGGCTATAACGACTGCTGTCTAACAATAACAACCACATCGACATTTTATGTTTTCTCCGAAGCACGGAAATATTGTTGTTTTTTTTTGCACTAAACGTCCCCCATCTGATTTACAACCACGTTCTTATCTTCCTAATCTTGTTATTAATTATAGTCAGTGCAGCTACATCGAGAACTAAAAAAGATGCTATGAAAATTTAAAAAATCTAATTTTGAAAATACATAAACCGTGCCAACGAGCCCGCACTGAAAGTCGCCCGGCGTCCACCGAGCGAGGCATTCAAAGAATTTGAAAACGGTTAACAAAAAACCTTTTGCATTCGAATTTTGAAACAATTAAAAACTCATTCCGAATGAAAGCCGAGCAATTGTCGTGAATACTTCACGAATACTTCACGAATTTGAATTTTATTGTTCTAGAGATTTAACTTCTGGCGAGTTGGAGCCATTTTTGTTTGGTAACTAGGCGCCAAGAAATTGTTAAGAAATAAAGTGTTTGGTAAGATAAATTAATTTACTGGCTGAGTTAGTCCCACTGGAGGAGATTCTGTGGTATGAAGGTGTAGTGGCAGGAATGAGGTGCCTGTATTTTAAATATATTTTTATAAAATTGTGTATTATAGATACGAAAATTTATACATATAGAGTATAATGTAATACAACTTAGGTTACTTTTTATCAACACAATGTTCGTAAAATTTCTACTTTGTGACCAACGAAATAGTACATTTCTGACACCTAAAAACAACTCAAAATAATTTAAAGTTTTTTGGATCCCGTAGAAATTTCAGAGGTCTTCTAGTTTCGCTGTTTGTCCGTACCCGTAACCTGCATAACCGTACTACAGAATAAAATTTGCATATTCACATTTATAACAGTAAAAAAGAGGTAAAATAAGAGGCCAGTTGGTCTAGTGGTTAGTGAACCTAACTGCTATACCGAAGGTCGTGGGTTTGATTCCCACCCAGGTCAAACTTTTCTGTGATGAACAGGAACGTTTGGTCAGTGTGTCTGGGTGTAAATATCTATATAAGTATATATGTATTTAAAAATATATATCTATGTACTCGTAAATCAGTTGTCTGATCAACATAGTGCAAACTAACGCATAGTTTGGGGTCAGATGGCCGTGTGTGAGTTGTTCAAAGATACATATGTATGTATTTATACCTAGCCACCCGCCCGGGTGGACATTTTGTGTTTTATATTTTGAAAATATTTCTGATCTATCATCAACCGTTTCTGCGGCGCATGCTATCAAAGATGTTTTACAGTACTGCTTTTCCTCCTTGTGTTAATTAATTTAAGTTTTAATAAGGATTCCTATTCGTTTCTATATATTTATACAGTCTATGTCACTCAGTGATAACGTATAAATAATTATGGATCTTTGAAAATCGAATCTTGATTTATGTTGGTATTCGTTTTGAAAAAAATGTTAATATATTTTTTGTTAGGTTTAATTATACCCTAGTACAAACTAAACTGTTGATTCCAGAAATGTAAAAAAATCATCAGAATGACATTAATGAACTTGTTCTTTCCCGCGATTACACCTGAATGGTACACCCCCCTTTTCACCCTCTTCCCTCTGTTACATCTAATGCATTAATACGAACTGTTTTATCATTCCATATTTCAAATCCTTCAGGCCTTTTTTTGTCTTAAAGTATGTATTTGTGTCTACCTCTGTAGCAAGTGTCTTCAGAATCGGTTCAGTTGTTTAGGCGTTAAAAGATAACAGACAGACAGACTTACTGTCGCATGTATTTATAATATCAATAAGCACAGGTTGGCTCAAAAAGTTATCGAATTATCACCTCAGATACAGAAACCCGTATTATACATGTGTGACATGTGTATCAGTCACATAGGCCACACACATTTTTACACACACTTCCCCGTCCATTAATTTACCCCAAACCCGTGAAAAACTATGAAAAAAATTCAAATATCCAAACCAAAACAACTAACACAATCCGGCGAATTAAATCCTCCTGCCCATAAATATACCTTAAGCTGGCCATTGGGAGGTTTCGGTCGTCCGCAATTCTCATGTTAATAACCCATTACTGGGGGTAAATATGACCCCATATTTGGCCACATTTGAATTACAATGGTCAAGTAAATTTAATTTATACGATGTCCGCTAGACCCTAGTAGTTGAGGATTTAATGAGTACACTGGCAATTTGGTTTGTTACGCGACTGCAATGCCGATTTATGGTCAACGAGTATTTGGGACTGTTCCCCGTTCGTCCGTTCTTCATGGCTATACTATATGAATACGGGGAATATCGTACGAGGTTTAATCACGATAAATATATGTACATACAATACTGCAATACTGAAAGCTATGGTATATTTACATTAACTTTATTTACTATTTATATTATAAGCTAAAGTTTAGTTACGGGTCAGATTGCCGTGTGTGAGTTGTCCTGAGATATTTATGTATATAAAAGCGAACATTCACTGATTAATTACGAAATCTAAGAAAGTATTAACAAACGTGAAATTTGGCGCCACTGCCAAATTTTCCGTAATATAAGGTAAAATAAGGTTCCTTATAAAAGGGTGTAGAATTCAGCTGAGAACTGATTTTGCGAAACTCCACCCCTAAGGGGGTAAAACAGGGGTTCAAGTTTGTATGAAATTCCTCCGTTTTGGAAGAGGCTTGAAATTTTGAACAATAAAATATGAAAAATGCTTAAATGATAATACAATGGTAAATTATAATTGCGAGGCGTGGTTGCTGGTTTCTGGTTGCTGGTTGCTGGTGGACGGCTTGAGAGGTGACCGCGTCCTTCTCAGGAAGTCGGTCGTCCAGCAAGTCTTGTAACACGTTTCTGAGTCAGGTGTTCGGTCAGAAATCAAATAATAAGAAAGAAATAAGATTTGTAAACTTATTTGAAGGACTATAATGTTACAAATACCTTTATACTAAACAACTAAATAAAACAAGATATACTCGTAATATATTTAAATATTTCCTAAGAACAATTCCTGCTCCCGGGGTTATGATTCTTAATAACGCTCGCTGTAGAAATTCATAGGAAAAAAATTGCCATTTTTCAGTCAGCATAATAATATGATTATAGTGATTTTTTTTAATTTTCACTTATTAATTACTTAAAATTATTGATTTTTTAATTGGTGTTATCTATAGTGGTGTGTTTTAGTGGTGTTGTTTACCTAAGTAGGTATATCTACGGAATTATTATGTATTTTATAATCTTTTTTCTGTGTGTTACTTGTGTCCGCCGGGGACCGTCAGCTGACATACTAGAGGCTAAATAAATTGAAAGAAATAAAGGTATTTACTTTTTCAGTTTTATTGTACAACCTCCTTACCATGCTAAATATGTACATATATTACATAACAAAATACAGTGCCGAACTAGAGTGCAGACGGAGGAACGGAAGAACGGACGGGTATAGAGAATATGTAAGTTCCGAATTTTAAACAGAACCCTAAAATTTTCAAGAGTTTTCGTTGTTACAAACATTTTCTTTCAAAGTAAATATTTGTACGAAACCCTTAGTTCGCGGATTTAACTTTCAAACTTTTTGTGTAAAAGAGTATTTATATTTTTCTCCACAAACCTGGAAATAAAATAGTTGAATTTTCGCAGAATTTTCATCGAGTAAATTTCCAATAACACAGTAACAATTAAATTTTTCAGGGAAAGGACAAAAATGAAAAAGGTTTTTGTATGCGTTTGTGCGCATGCGTGAATAGATTGTATAAATAATGTACTGTTTTTAATTTTTTTGTACTTTCCAAGTTTTACCAATAACAAGTAGTATTTGATTTATGACAAAGGAAAAAACGCTGCTTTTACGTTTTAAGCCATCACCGCCGATCATGGACCGCTCAAAGTGTATCGATGAATTCGCTAAGAGGCAATTGGTAGAGCCACTTTGGCGGAAAAGATAGAAAAAAAAGGCAGTCAATATTTGAAGCAGCAGGAGCGGTGATAGCTTAGTCGGAAGCGGTCATTAGCCTATTGGTTTGAAAGTTGGTTTCTCAAACGGGAGTTCCTGGGTTCAAATTTTACGCGCGACTCTAATTTTCAAAGTTTGAGATGTCATAAGCTAAAGTCAACCTTCACTTGGCCAGCATGGTGGACTACGATCAAATACACATTTCGAGAGTAGAGACCCAAACCCAGTAGTGGGACAATATGGCAATGATAAAATCTTTTAAGCAACTGGAGTCAAAAATACCGATACCAGATACACTAACAATACTGCTGTACAGGTCACACAAGAATGGGACTCTTCACTAACGCATAAGGAGAAAAAAGAAGAGATGGGAAAGCAGAGGAGTTTCTCTCAGCACTTTCAAATAGATGTTGATAAAACAATTCCCTCACCGGTACCTCTCCCTCACAAACAACGTAACTCATCCAATTACCCGAGCAGACGACATAATTACAAAGAAAACTCTCATTCTCTTGCTAAGTGTGTCATTTGTAGACGGTAACGGTTCATTAAACATTTATATTAATTCGACTCGCTGAGGTCTTCGCAACCAAATTCGTTTCTGGAGCACACAGAGTTGAGGAGACATAGACGTGGCCTCACTGGTGAACGTTGATCTTTGGAACGAGAGATCCTGGGTTCAGCTCAACAGCTCGCACCTATAATTTTCAAACTCGATTATCTGCTGTGATGAAGGAAAACATCGTGGGGAAAGGGCGCCTAAGACTCCGTAAAGTTCTCAAAAGTGTGTGAATTTTACCAATCCGCACTTGGCCAGCGTGCTGGGCTTTAACCTGTACCTCACATTGTGAGTTAACACAAAAGGGAATGCGTAGGAAAGGTATTTGCTTATGTTAATATTTAATTTTATTTTGTTTTTCTTTCTAGAAAGTTTTAATTAGTTAAGTGGTTCTTGCTTGCAAACGATTCTGATACTAATTAACGATAAATAAATGATTGGGAAAATTGATTGGCAGGCGGGTGAAGAAAGGGTGGTAATGTCGAAACATTCTGGAGCGTTTCCGTGCTCCAGAAGGCACGTAAAGTCGGTTTCAGTTCATCGTCTCAACCCATGACGGCCCAGTATTGAGCACGGTTCTTTTCTCAGGATGACAAGGTTAAGGCCACAGTCCACCACGCTGGCCAAGTGCGGATTGGCAAACTTCACACACCTTTAAGTTTTGCAAACTCCCCAGCAGATTCCCTCACGATGTTTTCCTTCATCGTTATAGCGAGGCACATTTAAATACTTAAAACGCACATAACTCCGGAAAATCAGAAGTGCCCTGGGATTCGAACCCGAACCTCCCGAGTAGGAGGTTGAATTCTTAACCACTACGCTATCACCGCTTCTCAGTTATTAGTTATTATCATTAAATATAAATCGTTTTGATCAACAATATCGATGACATATAAATGACTAGCTTCCGTGTGGAATAGTTACTTCGGGCTAAAGCTAACTTTAACCCGCGACTTCGTTTCTGTCATACATGAGTTTTGATAAACTTTAACCGTTTACGCAGTGCACGCTGCGGAAGCTCTCAATAGAAAAAAACTCTCCCGAAATTGAAACATTCTTCATTAATGTTCACTATATGCTATGCACTAATGCTCAATAATTCACTAATGCCTATTGATCTCAGCGTGATGATAAGAATAACCTTCCCCGATAAACGGCCTATCTAACAATGAAATAATTTTTCAAATCGGAGCAGTAGTTCCCGAGATTAACGCGTTCAAACAAACAAACAAACTCTTCAGCTTTATGATACTTAATAATAATATACATAGATTAAGATTGAGAACAAGAAACATTTATTCAACGTGAACCTTCAAATACAACAACGTGTTTTAACATACATAAGATATACTATTTTTTAGTTCGGTATTGTAGCAGAGGAAGCGCACTGTTATACGGGGTTTGGGATTTGGCTTTTTAAAAAAAATATTTTTTCCGGGAACAGGGGTTTATTGAATTAAATTGTAATAGAAATTAGAGAAACAGCGATTAGGAGATTTACGAGAA
>DWJZ01009551.1:0-10639 GCA_018249125.1 Asbolis capucinus
AAATATCTATTTAAGTATGTATTTAAAAGTATATATGTATGTTTATCAGTTATCTGATCACCATAGCACGAGCTAACGCTTAGGTTGGGGTCAGAAGGCCGCGTGTGAGTTGTCCAAAGATATTTATTTATATTTATTTATTTATAACAATGAAATATTTTTTTATTATTGTTACAACAAGAAATAAATCTGAATTATAGGGGGAATACAGGTCATCCTAGTAGACTCCTAGTTGAGCACAAATTTATTTGTAATTAGATAAAAGTACAAGTCAATAACATGATTAGTCCAAAGATATAAAACATAGAGCCAATGATAAAATATACAGATAAATAAAATAAATAAAAACAAAAGCCATATCCACTTACCCATGCCCAATTGAGCTTTGTCAAATACAAGGCTGAGTAGTGCAACTTCAGCCTTCACAGCCACATCAAACGTTGTCACTGTAATATGTTGCAGGACCAACGTCACCGCATCTATTATTTGTATTAGCAAATCATGTTTCCGCCTGGAACAAATAATACATATTAAAATTACAAAGGTATAAGTTATGTTAGTTATAACAAATAAAATTAAAGACGGTTGATGTTTAATATATGTAATTTCTTGAAGGGAGGAGCCAATAGTGATTTTTTGTAGCTTAATCATGCTACAAGCCATAAGGTGACGTAACAGTAATACAAATAGGTATTAGCAACTATAAATGAGCTGTTAACACATTGGTGGCCAAAAAGAAATCATGAACTGACTTCTTGTAGGATCTCAATTTATAGCTTTGAGGGTGCTTCACTTTCAATTTTACACTGTGATCCACAATTTTTATGTTGGAATGAAGTATATTTTAATTGTTATATTTGAATTTACAATTATTACCGCGACATTAAATTGTTATTCATATATTGAATTTATAATGAAATGCAAATTATTATTATAAAATTTGTATTTAAGTAGGATTTTCAAAAAGCATTTGGTTAATTATTTGTTTTATTTTTCTTTATTTGGGATAATAAATAGTGTTTTTATCTCCAAGTTTGATAACAAGTAATAAAACCATATAGTATTCCTTAACAATTACAAATTTTATAGTCATAAGGGTTGACAACAAGGGTTGAGCCAGCTTACAGTTAGTGGTCAAAGTCACATAAAACCAGGCCTACTTGGGGAATATCAGGGAACAACAATCATCAAGTCAATACCTGACTTACAGGAGCATTTCTACACTTATAGTATTAGTAGGATATCAATAGGAGTACCTAATGTTTAAAAATTAATTGAAAAGATGTGCTAGGGAGTTTTTTCCCCGTTTCTTCTCATTATTATGACATCTTTTTGGATGCTAAGATTATAAAAATAATGTTCATAAATGTATTGATAATTCTAACATAAAATAAATGACTTATTTTGATAGAAAAATAATAGAACTTACTGATTCTCAGGGGCTTTGATGTGTGTTATGAATGGAAACAGTATGTACTGCTGCAACTCCTGAAGACTTTCCGGCTTCAGGGTAGGCACCAAAGCCTTAAATTGTGCAATATGCTCCGGCGTAGGTTTTAGCAATACGGAATCGCACAATGGCTTTATACGGAAGAAAGATTCCCGCAAGTGGGACTTCATGTTCAACTTCATCATTCTTAGATTCAACAAGTAACTCGTAAATAACAATTTTCACGAAGATGCTCAAATGCCGCTAGTGTCCATAGCAAAATAACAAAAACATTGCATTTTTAGCATAGCTTTTTAAACCAGCAGCTGCGCCCATTGCAATTTTATGCAGTTTCGCAAATGTCAATCAAATGTCGATTCTTGATTGACAAATTGACAATCTTTCTGTCACTTGGTTATTAACTGTCGGATAATCTGTTATTTTGCACCAGATTACTTTATAAATCACTCAGAATGCTTGAAGTTTTTGAGAAATGGCCAGTAGGAATTTATCAATCGCATAACTATGCCATAATATGGCATATTATCCTTACTATTTGTCCTTCTAGCTCAGAGACCTTAAAAAACTCTTCGTGTGGGATATCATTGAAAGTCCGCATTTCAACATTGTGGATCTAGGAAAATCACTTTATGAATACGGGGTTTGCGAAATCTTCGTGCAATTTTTGCCATGATTATATTGTGTATCTGAGAGAGGACAGAGGAAGCAGTCCGCTAAATGGTAGATTCTGAAATTATGTAAAAGAAAAAAATGTATTTAATTAAGTTAAACAGGTATAAAAGAAAAAGTAATAATGACAACTACAACAACTTTAATTATAAAATTAATGCTATCCGAATGTTGTGTTCAAACTCATAGTTCTAAATAGAAACATAGCCTTATTATGTGCTAGCAACATTTTCTTAAGTGGCAAATGTGACAATCTCTTTGAATGTCAAAGTCAGCTGTAATGATTATAATCTGTGTTTTGTGTCAAACAAATCCGGGGAAAAATAACAGTATTTAAATTTAAATATAAAATTATTTTAGGAGATGATGCTGGCTTAACTGAATACTGCTACGAAAATAGTAAAAATGTTTACTTTGGGGGGCCAGCGAGTCTTACATAAGTGTCTCAAGATTTTGAGGTTATCAATTGTAGACTTCAGTAGTTTACCCGATATCAAAAATCTGAACATTGTTAGAACCGTCGAAAAGACGTTAGAGAACAATACGAGTATATTTATAGAGAGCCCTATTCATGTTAAAGTTCAGCCGATCGACGTGAATGATTTGAAAGCCCACAACAAATTAACTATGACTCTATACAGTCAAGGTAAAGATACCAGCGATTTTCAAGTTAAACAAACATCCAAACGTTTAGAGTTGCTCAATAAAAACACTTCATCCGACCGGAATGACGTCTGCTTAATACAAGTCCCATACAAGTTGAATGTGCAAGTCACAACTACAGACAATGCTTCTGTGCACTTGGAGAAGTTGGAGGCAGATGAATTCATTATAAAAACACAGAAAGGAGACATCAATGTTGCTGATATTAAAGCCGAAAACCTAAAGGTCGAAAGTGCGTCTGGAGCCATACAAACTCGTGGGAGATTGCAAGCTAGTCAAATTGAACTCAGAACATGTTTGAATGCAGGCATTAAGTGTAATAATATTATGGCTAATACATTTAATGTCTTTACACACGCAGGTCCTGTGTCGGTAAAGTCCTGTTACAGTGATAAATCTCATTTCACAACTCTAATGGGCAACATTCACTTGGAGAATCTGCATAGAACTGTTGTGATTGATGTTATTCAGCAGGGAAATTTGCACATAACAGGTTTCTCAGGGAATCTACAGGCTTCCTTAAAAAGTGGAGAAGTTTACATGCATGCATCAAAACTCACAGAGAAAAGTAGCATTTTCATTCACGAAAAAGGCAAAGTAGAAGTACTTGTACATGACATTCTAAAAAACTTGCCATCCACAAATCTAATAGCAGAAAAGATAAAGGTTGACGAGAAAATTCTCAAACTAGGAAGATTTATGGACGACTCCCATCCAAAGAGATTTAGGTTTGAAAAAGAGCCGCATATTGAAATCCACATAGTCTGTAAGAATGGTTCCATTGAGTTAAAGGAAACGGACTTGCCTTTCATAGTGTGAATGGTTGTTTCATAAAATAATTTACAATCTGTGCTAGATGTATATTGGGTAGATGTGAAATGTTAATTCTACTAATATGAATATTATTTATTTAAATATTTAAACGGTAAATGTACATAGTCCAAATTATATTTTTGAATAATAATTGCATTTTGTTTTCATTGGTATTGTTTGATATTTCAATCTTATAAAATGGATTTTATGTCATTAATAATAGTTTGTTTGTAAAGGCTAACACAATTATACAAATCACATAATAATATGATCTGTTTACAAACTGCTTATATTATGTAAAATTAATAATGTATTCTGTTGTTTTCACTTGCCAACATGAAGTCATTATTATATCAGTAAAATTGGTATTGCTACGTAAAGCATTTACTATGACTATGGAAATGTATTATAACTCTATTATATGTTAATTATAAGTATTTATCTGTATCTCAACTTGTTATTCACTATTTAATGTATACTTAATGCATGTTGAACTATGGTACAATATATCTCAATTGTATTTTGTAGTTGATATTAAAATACAAATATTATATTTGGCTAGTATTATAAAAAATCTAAATTATATTGATGGTCAAGTAATTAGGTGACTATTGTTCAAAAATTGGTGAAAATAAAATATTACTGAACTTGATAAAACGAAATTGAAAATATAAATAATTTTATACTTGTTATAAAATTATTTAAATAACTATGCATTTTGTTTCCAAAGGTAATTTAAAAACCATTTAAAACATGTTATTAATCATTATTAATATTACAATTGTTAGCAACTTAATTTATATTTTACGCTTTATTTAAGACAATTCTACTATAATCTGTGGAAAATCGAAAGTAGTCAGTATTCCTAGTCTATTATATTTTAATTATATATTAGTTACTGCAATAATATTAACAAGTTTTAACTTATAATCATAGTTTCAACCAAAATAAGGGGCTATATATAAAATTTATATTTATAATAGTATATTCTACATCTGTTGCAGTTATTTGTATTGTGTATTTTAATAATTTATTTTGTCGTGGATGATAATTATACACATCTTCCATAGATAAAATATGCATCAAAAATTTAAAATGGAATGAGGTCCCACCACATTACATTTTTTTACTTCAACCGTTAAAGGCTATAAAATAGTTATATCGTATCATTGGTTTAAAGTAGATAAATGTATTTTATGTTATTGCGACCGTTTCTAATGCAATAATATCATAGTCACCAATTAACATTAAGATGTTAAAATAATAACAATGTTAGAACAAAATTACTAATTGGAAATTTACCTCAGGTACTCAGGTAAATAAACAAATTAGAAAATTGTTTAGTTAATAACAATTATAATTATTGTTAAAAGAATATTAACTATTAGCTTATGGTACAAATAGTACCTATTGTTCCTTATTTGCTGGGTTTTTAAATCAATGCTTATTTGAGTTTTTACTGCTAAAAATTTCACTCTTTTCATTTTAAGTAGTTGGATAGGTTTTAGCAATTTATGTTACTAGCGGCGTTACCTCGCGCCGCACGGGTAGAACTTTTAAACTTGTAGTGTACTCGCGCACTTTGGTGCCGTTAATATATTTTTCAGGGATAACGTAGGATACTAATAGTGAAAGAATATGGGAAATCGGTTCAGTTGTTTTTGAGTATATTCGTTACAAATATACAAAAATACAAATATCTCCTCTTTATAACATATTTAAAGATATAATAATTTATCTATAATGTACTATCGTATTCTGAGGGATAATATAGAATTCTAATGGTGACAGAATTTGGGAAATCGGTTCAGTCGTTTTTAGTATATTCGTTACAAATGTACAAAAGTAGAAATAGCTCCTCTTTATAACATTTGTAAAGATATGATAATTCATCTATGATGTACTATCATTAAGGTGGTAGTGTTACTAAAGCGTAGTTGTTGTTGGTCGTGTTATGGATGTCTGTAAAATGTTGATATTAAAATTGACGTATTTAAATTATGATTTTCTTTTACATAAATTTAGTAATGCAACACCGACGAGAACCACGAAGGTTTATTTATGCACCAAATATTTTTCTCGTGTGTGAAAATTTTAAATGTTACATGTTAAAAAAATAATACTTCGGTTGTAATCACGGTGAGCCAAAAATGGCGCCTCCTTTACCGGCATCAACGATACTTATGCTATTACAAACAAATATATTCAATTTAGTGTAACTTCTATGCTTCGGCCGGGGTTCGAATCCCAATCCCTCGATCGGCAAGCAGGTTCATTTTGTAAGGTCCCAAACCAGAACTGTTATGCAGTTTTATACAGTGTCAACGTCACATACCTTTCTAATTGAATTAATTAACGATTCTAAACGTGTTTCTGTTAAGTTACGTAAGTACCTAATTATTTTATCATAATTAAATGAAGACAATAATTATCTACAACTAAAGTATCAAGCAGTTCCTATTTTAATATGTTTATTTTTTATTTTAATTAGGTGCAAAGATGATTCTAGGGAGCGCGGCGCCGGTGATAAGGAGGCAGTTTATATGCAGCGGCGGGCTGCGCGCGCGCCAGTGTTCGTTTATCGTCATGCCGGCTTGCGCGCCTGAGTACCGCCTCGCGCGGACAAATACAGATCTTGTGTTCTCCCCGCGAGTTAAGCGATGCTCGCACCAACCGCCAACTTTCACCGCGCTGAGACGATCCTTCTCTTCAACCTTCTCGCTGATCCCAGAGGAGCGCGCCATCTCACCTGAACGACCACCACCCTTGCCTCGACTTCTACGAATTATTACCTGGGGACCTCGACAATTCTTGCGGCCGTTCTTTGCGTTGCTGAATCTCATCTCACACCCGGCTTGGAAGCAGATACTTGTAGTTTTACCCACGCTATGGATCGCCGCGTCGCTCTTCATTTTCTGGAAATGTGTCCAGTGCCCGATTGGCGTATTGAAAATGCTTGGACGCGCAATATCTAAGAACCCAAACAAACCCCGGACTGTCATGATCAGTGGCGGCAGTTCAGTACAAGCACTGCATCTTGCTCGAAACTTCCACTCTGCTGGAGCTAGAGTGGTCGCTTTCGAAATAGAAGGCCAGTTCGCCCTGTTGAAATATTCAGCAGCTGTACACAACTTCTATACAGTGCCTCGACCCAATCCTGCAGACCCGTTAGCTTACGCACGTGCCTTAAAAGAAATTGTGGAAAGAGAATCGGTGGTATTCTACATACCTGTGAACTCTTCGACTCCAGCTTACTACGATGCCTTAGCAAAACCGCACTTGGAGGTTGTCGGTTGCCAGTGCTTCGTGCCGTGTGCCCGAGATGTAGTTGCATTGGACGATCCACTGGAATTGATACGCGTGTGTCGGGTTGCAGGCCTGTCGATACCGCAGTACTGGATAGTGACAAGCGACGAGGACGTTCGAGCATGGTACGAAAGTGGAGCTTCCAAGGAAGGCCGACATTTTATTGCAAGTGCTGGAGCTAGAGGAGCAAGAGATCGACTAAGGTTTGTCATGCCAGAAGAAAAGTCACAGTTTAGATTCCCTCGCGAGATCAGTGCAGAAAAACCGTGGGTCATCGTGAGAGAGCCTAAAGGAGAGAAGATGATCACTTGCACTACTTTGAAAGAGTCGCGTGCGGTGAATAACGTTACATGTCGCGTGGACTCAACAAAAAGAGGACTGGTACCACAAAAAGACGAAGAAGCTGACGCTTGGGTGCAGAGATTCGTATCCTGTCTTTCGCCATCGCGGCCGATGACAGGGCATATCTCATTCCGACTCGTGCGGGAAGAAGGAACAAATGGGCACGTGAACAAAATTGTGGCAATGGGAGCTCGGGTGGGAGTATCGCTGCCATACTTGTGCCAAGGTCCGACAAGATGTGGGCATACTGCAACAGTCGGCAAGCTGTTGAACACAGTGCTCGATACACGCGAAGCACTATTTGCGTTCTGGGATCCATTGCCGTACTGTGCGTACTATCAGTCTCGGCTACCAGAGGATCGCCGGCCGCCGCCGCCGGAGCCGTGCAAGACGCCACCGAATGTGCCTCTTTGAGTGAGAAGTGATTCGGCTTAGGTTATTGTTAAGACACTCAAGTACCTGAAGAGTGCGTGAGTGGATGCTCTCTGTAAGGCGACATTGCCTGCCACGCTCTCTCTGCATGTTGTTCACTCTAGAACTCGCACAAGGTCGCGGGGTCAGGGGACGATATGAACGTTCGTAACTACTAAGTAGATAGATGAGTACAATCGCAAAAATATAGACTTTCTTGTTATTCTTATAGATAATGGAGTAAGTACATGGTCGACTGCTGTCAACTGTTTATACCAGAAGCGATAATGATAATAAATTTATTTATTGAAGCGAACGACTATGTTATTATTTCTCGATGTTTCTCCACGACATTGTTTATTTGGGGCTTTGATTTGCCTAGTGTGTCTAATAAAAGTGCAATATACTTTGGCCTCATTATTTAATCTAAGTGTAGGCAGTATGTATCATAATTCATAGCAGACTAGGTCCCAAATAATCTTTACAATTACGAGTTTATACCTTTATTATACGTTTATAACTCTTATTAAACAACGTAGAAACTACATACATATGAATTAGGGTATCGAGTTTATTTCAAACTAGCTTTTGCTCTCGTTTTATCCGCGTGAAATTGTTTACATCCCCGTCCAGGAAAATTTCAAAATGTGAACATGCACATACATAGTTTCATATTAAACTATGAAACATCGACGATTATAAACTTTCATACAAACTTTAGGCACTTTAACCCGTTTTTTCGCGATAAAAAGTAGCATGTTCTTTATCAAGAGTTGTATTTTATGTCTATACCAATTTTCACTAAAATCAGTTCAATGCTTCAAGCGTTACAGACAGACAAATAGGAGTTACTTTCGCGTTTAAGTATAATATTAATAACGATAGTAGTAGATAGTATTTTTTTAATAGATGTGAAATAAATTAGAATCTAGGCAACTATTTATTATTTGTAGAGACTTCAGGTATTTATTTGCTGCAGTGCACGCCATATGTGACCCATTATTTTTTGTAACAGCTGTTTTGTATGAGGTACCGCAACAAAGTTCTTGATACCTAACGAATTTGTTGTGAAATATATATTAATATTGTAAAGCTGATGAGTTCGTTTGTTTGCGTGTTCAAACACGCTAATCTGAGGAACTACTGGTACGATTTGAAAAATTCTTTCAGTTTTAGATAGCCCATTTATCGAGAGGTTATACGCTAACACGAATAGGAGTGGAGCACTAATGAAGAATGTTTCAAAATCAGTGGAATTTTCCTATTGATAGCTTGCGCTGCCTAAACGGTTGAAATTTCCCAAAAAATCATGTATGACAGAAACGAAGTCGCGGGTTAGCTCGAGGTAACTATTCCACGCGGGTGGAAGCTAGTGTATAATAAAAGGATATTGAAGTAGGCTAACCTAATGATGGCCCAATAGTGAGCATACTCCACCACGTTGCTCCAATGCGGGTTGCCACCTCAAGTATAACAAGTATTTATACCGTCTAAAGGACCCAGACTTAGCTTAAAGATTACTATTTATACACAGCAACCGGGACAGTGCTTTACGTGCCCTCCGAAGCACAGGAGCGCTCGTGAAATGTTTACAACCAGCGAGCCCTCATCCTATCGACCGCACCCGCTGTTGCTTAACATTTGAAATCGTTTACAACTGAAATAAGTCGCCAAGCTATGAACGCTCTGAAATGAATGATGAAATAGATCCAAATCGATAATCCGATTTTTAATTCGATTCCAAATCTTAAGACTTGATCCGATTTCTAATTCGATTCCAAATCTTAAGACTTGAATATTGTCATTATTTAAAAGGATTGTCGAGTTGTAGACTGATCTATTGTTCAACGGTCAATTTAAATGCCTTCTGAATATAACTGGGCTTATAGGGTTCCACGTCAAATCTTCAAAATTATTTATAACCTGTATGTCGCCGAGGACTAATATATCCATCTAACGAAAAAGTTAAAAATTCCTCCATTACCTAGTTTGTTTGTGAAGAGCTAACAACAGACAAATTAAAAATATTTTTTTTTTTACTTTCGTTGCTTGCATAAGGATCTTATAAATATTTTTTTAAGTGTATTTTAACGAACAGAACCGTCTCTTTTAAAGCTTTTTTATATGTATAGAATATATTTTTATAAAGATACTCTGTTATTCAAAGTTAGGACGAAAAAACTAAGCTAAAGCTTATTTATTTCTAAAATGCTTCGGACAGAGAAGTCAGTCTCCTGGAAATGGCGATACCCGCCGGGGACTATGTTGCAGGCTCATATGAGAAACCTAAGAGATATTTTACAGAGGGATGGAGTCACCTAGAGTATGATATGAAGGAGTTGGGAAATTTAAAGTATAACCTTATCTTTTTTTTGTTAAATTTATCTTTGGAAAACACACACGTCTATTGAATTCTTAACTAGGCGTTAGCTTTTACTATAGCGATCAGACAACTGATATACACCATTGAAAGAAGTTTAATTTTAACTTCTTTGGCATTGTAAAAATTGTCTTGTCCTGAGTATGAATCGAATCCACAGCCGTTGGTTTAACAGCGAAGTTTAGTAATCACTAGACCAACAGGTCAGTAATAAACACAAAAAGTAATAGATATTTTAAAATTATTCATTTTCAATCAGTATTCTAAAGCTTGTAGTAACATTGGTATACACTATATTAGCTGTGCGAGCATCAATTCTTCAACCACGTTTCCTATCGAGATTAATCGGTGTATTTTCGATCTGAATTTGTCCAATACAAAATTTACAAGTTTTGAAAAAAAACCTAGATGGGATTTGCACCAGGTATAGTATTACGTTACGTTACTATTGTTACTGCAGTGGGTTGGGGATAGGAAAGGAAATAGGCCGGTTTGTGTAGATGGTCTCTTTATTTAAAAAAAAATACTTCAGGATAGCCACAGGCACCAATGTCTCTGCACTAATTTCGCCACACTCGCGCACTCTACTCGCCCCCCCCCCCCGC
>DWJZ01009552.1:0-10638 GCA_018249125.1 Asbolis capucinus
TTAGTCACAATAAAATTACAAAATTTTATTCCAGAGAGACTTTTAATTTACGTAACATACTAATAGAATACCGTTTTAACGACAACTCAAACAGAAATATTTCGTTTATTACATAAAGTATTTATACTAATATTAAAAAGAGGAACTATTGGACCAATTTGAAAAATCTCCTATTTAAATCTGAAGAATGAGCACACAATTGGAATTTCGAATTTCTCCGAATACAGGAACTTAACGGAACTGTATAAGTTGTTGTTACTTTTTACAGCACATGTTAAAGTATCAAACTAAACAAAGTTCTAAAACGTGTGGGCAAAGTGGATTTAAAATTCAGCGCAGCTGTACAGAAATTCTAGTTTTATTTTAGGTACGAAACTAAGCGAGAGTTTATGTTTTTACAAACACATACGTTTGCCGTCAAAATGAAAATATCTGATATAAATACAGTGGAATCGCCTTCAGCTTCGGAAGTGAATGTTTATAAAGCTTTCTGAAACCCGTCGCTTAGTTGTTATAGTCAGGTGTAAAAGATTTTCTGCCTTTACATAACCTAATACGACAATGGAAATAGCAGCCAAGTATACATTTCTGTACATGTGTATGACGTGGCGTTCTGATTTTAAGGAAACAAAAAAGTTAACTAAATGCCTACGTGCACACCCTACCATATTAAACTCTTTACAGATTAGATCGTATGTACGACGACAGGTTTTAAGATTAAGTATTTGCCAAAACGTATTGGCGCCTAGTTTCCATTAAGCCAACGAACGCGTATTGAGTATTCAGGAGTATTAAGTCTTTATAAGTACTAAGTCTTTAGACTATAGACTGTATACTATAGACTTTAATAAGTATGGACTATAATGAAATGCATAACGCAAATGCAAGCCACATCCGCAGGCCGCAACCTCAGGCCGTAACCGCAAGCCGTACTCGCATGCCGTAGCTGCAAGCCATAGCCGAAAACCGTAGTTGCAAGCAGTGGCCGCAAACCGTAGCCGCATGCCGTATCCCCATGCCGCAGCTGCAGTAGCAAGCCGCTGTCGTATGCTGCAGCCTCAATCCACACCCGCAAGCCGCAGCTACAAGACGCAATTGCAGGCCGCACGTGGCATCGGCAAGCCGCCGTAGTATGCGGCAAACGCACGGCGCAGCTCGCTTATGCGATTATTCAAACCCGTTGATTAAATCGCCTCCGCATCCAGAGTGACACCTGCTATTACTATTGAATTTGTTCGTGATTGTAATGCAAGTAAAAGAAATTCTTAATTCTGTCGTCTGTTTGTTACCTTTTCACGGCTAAGCTACAAAGCCGATTTTGATGAAAGGTACAGAGGTAGAAAAGAATTTGAGGAAAAACATATGTATAACTTAAAGTATGACATGAAATGACATGAAAACAAATGAATACAGAACTTGATACCCATGTAGATTTCGATTCTTTTGGTCTTTGGTTCTTTTGGAGGACGAAGCATTATTAACTTTGAAAGTTGTCAAGCCACTTGGTCTAGTGGTTAGTGAACCTGACTACGACACCGAAGGTCGTGGGTTCGATTCCCACCCAGGTCAAACTGTTCTGTCATGAACAGGAATGTTTGTTCTGTGTGTCTGGGTGTTTAATAGAAATATAGTATATTTAAGTATGTATTTAAAAGTATATATGTATGTTTATCAGTTGTCTGATCACCATAGTACAAGCTAACGCTTAGTTTGGGGTCAGGTGGCTGTGTGTGAGTTGTCCAGATATATTTTTATTTATTTATATACAGTACAGACTGGGTTAACACATAGCGTACTTTTTATCAAAGCGAGCGAAGTCGCGGACGGAAACTAGTTCCAAATTTCAAGTAAATCTTCGTTATTCAAGACTTGGCACGAGGCATGGTCGATCAATGTCGTTCGTTTTTTCTTTACCTGAATCGTCTGGGAACTTTGAACGTGGTTTTTACCTGAAACAAAAAAATATACATATATATACACAGTCCACTCCGTTTTGGTGTCAGTTTAGTTCAGAAATATAACAGAAATTACATGGCAGCAGTCAGAACCTTATTTGCGAATCTCTTAACGTTCTTTACTAACTTTCGTATCAGAACCCGTGGAAAGAGCTTTATTTTTTAGTATACACACTAACCTACGTATGCTTTTGTTGTATTATATGATTTTAAATTTCACTCGTACTATACGTGCAATTTACTGTAATAGGGTACTCACGATTTTTATTTTGGGTCTGTCGAAAATTACGATTTTGTTCTTATGTTTTAAGGCAATTTGTAATGTATTATAAAAAAATGTTATTAATTTTTTTTTAAAACTACCTAAATTAAATGTAAGATAAGAGGTTTTATGGATCACAGATGATAAGATTGAAATTTTTAAAAAAACATATTTTCTTTTTTTTTGACTTTTTTCTTGTCGGCTGATTAGTCGGACTCTTCACAAGCGACTAATAGGCTAGTCGGTCAAAGTCATAGTCACTTTTTTACTATGTGGGTTAATATTTATGCACTATATTGTATTTAACAGAAATGTTTGAAACTATATGTACAACATACAAACATACAAAAAGACGACTCAAGGAATTCCAAGCACAAATAATAGAATTTAGTATTTACTGAACAGAGACGACAATCCATGATATATTTAAAGTACACGTCACTTAGTTCTGAAAGACGTCCCGCTGGAATCCCGCGTACAGACAGACGAACAAATCAAACTGTAAACATATATAAAAGCGAGTGTTTCAAAAATGAACAAACGACGAGAATTCCCCTGCACTTTAGGGCTGTCACGTCACTTGGCGTAACTTAACGCACGCGACGTAACTTGGCTTTGACGCTCGCCTTCTTTCGCTTCCTCGCTTCGAACTTCCCTCCTCACAACTGAGGAGGCCTAAAGCATACTATATGGAAGAAGCTTATACCCTATTTCAACCCCTTCAAACTTAAGAATAAAATAGCCTATGTTTTTCCTCAAGTTAGATACTTCCTCTGTAAATGAAAGTTATTTCAGAACTTTGGGTGTGAAAAAGAACTAACAGACAGAGTTAGTTTCTAATATTAGTAAGGATAAATATTCCGTCGGTTCTGAGGTTTCGGTATACCTGAATGAATCCTACAAATATTATAAATGAGAAAGTTTGTGAGGATGGATGAATGTTTGTTACTCCTTCAAGCCAAAACGGCTCAACTGATCTGAGTTAAATTTGGCAGGTGGATAGATTAGTCTGCGCTTAACACACAGGAAACTTTTCATCAACAAATCACGCGGGCGAAGCGGGCGGTCACTATTAATTCATGACGTTTGAGGAGCATGTGGCAACCCTAAGTCCCGCTAACAATATGTCGTGTGCTCGACAGTCGTTACTTGAGTGATCTGAGATTTTATTTTAACTTGGAATTTCTGCACAGCTTTATTTCTTTTTGAAGATTTATGCGTTGCAAACTATGTTGGTAAAATATTTTCACCATTTTGTATCAATAAATAAAATAAATGACGGTTCAGTAGCAAACAGTTCTACTGCTAGCCAGATTATTAGTTGCGCCGACTAGTCGGTCAAGCCGACTATCCAGTTCCTTTGTATGTGAACTTTTAATTATTTTGACGTAATTTGCATTTTAATATTACAAATATTTTCAGACTGAATATAATATAAAAACAGTTAACGGCTAGTTGGCACATCTCTAGATATTACGTATTTAAATTGAGTTAAAACTATAAAATTAATAAAAAATGGAGGAATTACGATATACCACAAGTAATAACAAAAAAAAACATGAAATATATTATGAATATTAAAATATAACAAGAATGTCATGAAATGTGCAAAGTTCGTATCACATAACAGTGTCAGAAATATGTATAAAAAAAGAAAAAAATATGTAAACACACTTACGTGACATTCAATATTTCCGAACGACAAAAACTCCCTTCGATATTTGAATTTTCTTAGCGTTCCAACGTCGAATTTCTCAAAACGTTTCCGTAACGTCAATCAGGGCTTTCCCGCCATTTCTCAGTGACAGGTACCGGAAGGAGGGAACTTTTTAAAAGTAGACAGTGAATGTAAATCAAACCACACTGGTTTGGATGCAGGTTGAATGAGCCGCTTAGTGTAAACAATTGTTTAATTTTTTTGTTGGTAATGGATGCGATCTAATCTATGGTAGCTGTTGCGTGTACTGTGACGAATTGTTATTTAATTGTGGGGTAAAACACGTCTCCTTTATTTTATTTGTGATAAACGTTCATAGCCCGGCGTCTTGTTTCGATAGTAAAGATTGAATAAGTTAACCAACTGCGGGCGCGGTCGGTAGGATGGGTGACCGCTAGTGTCAAAAATTTCATGAACGCTTCCTTGTTGTCGTAAGGTATCATTCGTTAATCCATGTCGGAAGCCTATGAGCGGCATTCTTCCAACTTCCAAAACTTCCAACACTTGGCCACTAACTCCTCCACCAGTCCACATTGGAGCAGCGTGGTGGAGTATGCTCTAGGCCTCTTCAGCATGAGAGACCCGTGCTCAAAGGACAGGATGGATTAAAGCCAAACAGGGAAACGAGTCATCAGGATTTAGGCTGGTGTTACTACCACGTTAGCGACCACGAAAGAAGTGACAGACCGTTCACGGAGAAAACAAAGAAAGAACGGAAGCACTACATTTCTTAAACTGAAGTCTGTAAATGACTAGAACAAGTTGCCACGTTCCCGTTCGATTACAATGTAAATGTCTTCAAGTCCAGAGTGAATAGGCTTCTACTAAGTTAGGGCGCTTTACCATCGAAGCCTTCATCGCCACTTACCATCAGGTGGGATCGTACTCAAGCGCCAACGTATCCAAGGTAAAAAAAATCAAGACGTTTATTGCATTCAACATACGTCATATTTTTCTGCAGCAAATATTCGTGTTCTATGACCTAGTCCTTGGCTTGAACGATAACAGAATAGGGTATCAATCCCTTCGTCGCAAACCTTCCTGCAGTATGAACGTCTCGCTTTACGTCTTTTTTATCATGTGTACCATGAACGACTGGAATAAGTTACCCGCGTCAGTTTTCCCGTTCGATTACACTGTAAATGTCGTCAAATAGAGTGAATAGGCTTTTGCTGTATTAGTGCACTTTACTACCCAGACCACTTCACTGCTTACCAGCAAGCGGGATTGCGGTCAAGCACTAATTTATTGAATATAAAAAAGGCATTTGTATGACCACAGACCATGGGTCACCATGTACCACCAGCGGTTTTACCATGTCACTAAAACCCACACCCACAACATTGCGTGCGGCAATGAAATATAGTCACCGACTGACGTCTGTCAGACTGACGCAATCAAATGAAACGTCATTAAATCCCGCTGTCACTTCAGACATTAGTTTTTAGGGGTTTGTAGTAAAATATGAATCGTTATCACTTTGTTATGATCATTAAAGGGCTAATTCTTTGAGTGGCGTGTTTTTACAAGCTTTTATTTAACTTGCAGTGTATGTTTATATATTAGTATGTTAATATATTTGTTTGTTACAGGTCAAATCTTGCAAGCTTATTTAGAGCCACTTCCACTAACAGTACAGAGCTGAAATTTTGCATTCTGCTTCAGTTTCGAAGACAATGCATTTTTATGACAAGCATGACCTAATACTACGTTCAGGATTGCCTTCAGACTTGGGAACTCCTCAACGGTTACGAAATGTTGTGTTTTTACATATTAGGGCTCTGTAATTAAAGCTTGTGGTTTTAAATATTTTCAATAAAGCTTGTTTTATATCGTATTAACATTGCCTACTAATATTATAAATATGAAAGATTAAAAAAAATTATGAGTAAAGTTTTGACCTTGTCCTGTTGATTGTCCACTTTCACGCAAAACTACTGAGCAGATATGAGTGAAATTTGGTACAAGGATAGATTATAGTCTTGAATATTATATAGAATACTTTTTATCAACATACATACATGGGATGCCGCGGGGGGCACTAGTACGTACTCATATATGTAGGTAAGTTATGCTTGACCAAAATCCTCACGGTTAGTGATGTTGCTCTAGATAGTAAAGTGTGTAACTTTTGTTGTAAAATAAAGTGTAAAAGTAAAGCGTAAAGTGTATAAACTATGTAAAGTAAAGTGTATAAATTTTATAGTAAGGCAAAGTGTACAAGTAAAGTATATAAATTACGTAAATTAAAGTGTATAAATTACGTAAAGTGTATACATTTTATAGTAAAGTAAAATGTATAAATTACGCTAAGCAAAGTGTATAAATTTTATATTAAAGTAAAGGATGAAGGGTAAAGTGTATAAACTACGCTAAACAAAGTGTACAGTATAAATTACGTAAAGTAAAGTATAAAGTAACTAAAGTAATGTGTAAAGTGTATAACCTACGTATAACTTTAATAACGACTTAGATATGTACCCCACTATATACCATAAATTGTTTTTTAAATGTCTGAAACAATTATGGCAGTAGTAATCATTTGATTTTGAAATACAGCTCCAAAAGATGATGAAATAATTTCTTTACTCTCACTTTATACTATACCTAAAAAGGACATATATGTACATAAACATACCATATGTTTTAAAAATAATATCGCCGCGGATACTAAGTACTTTGGTACTCACTATCTGTTTATTTATATATGTATTTCAACCCAGTTGCAAAAGTCACGGTAAGTCTTGCCAAAATATCGGCACAATAATAAAGATCGTGAGTACTTTGCATATAAAATGATCAGAAACATAGGTTTACAACGGAATTTAATGGTCGCGCCAGCAGTTACCAATCAATTCAAATAGATCTGATTAACAATGCATGTCTGACGAACAACAGCCGATATGACGCCATTATTAATGAGACGTAATTAATGAGACGCAATTCCCGCCAGACAGAGAGGTATAGAATTAGAGAGAGAGAGAGAGGTATAGTTTGACCGCTAAAGTGTGATTTAATGAAACGTGTACTGAATTATTGTAATATTACGCAAATTGCGCTGTCGTTCCAGTTCTCGATAAGAGATGGCGCTATTAGTAACTGATTTCTATTTCGCGCTAATGATTTTTTACTAAACGCATATACATACCAATTATTATTTTTAATTGGAAAGCACTTGTTGGAAATCTTTAAGGCTTGTCGGAAACCCTTCTGGCGTATTATGTAGTATATTCATATGGAGCAGCGTGGTGAAGTATAGTCTACCTCCTCACTGATGAGTTGAGCCCTGTCCTCAGTGACTACTGAGACTGAACTGGACCACTGTCCAGTTGAAGCCAATTATCACCATTTTAACCCAAAAATGCCCCTTGTTCTCTGGTGTTCTCCAAGTAAGGACTTTCACACTTTCAAGAACTTTATGTAAACTCTCAAAAGGGTTCTGGTCAACGTTTTCTTTCACCGTAGCGAGTTATCAACTTCTGGTACGCACATTTCAATCTGACTTGTGCGTAGGATTCGAGGAACTTCGTGTTCGAGAGACCAACGAGAAACCAGGCTGAAGGTTTAAAACCGAAGATTGACATGACGATGATGACATTTTAATACAATTTAAGATAAACATTTTACTATAGTTAAACTTAACGGTATCACAGACAGCGGTAATTGACTTTCTATAACATATCTCGGTCAGATGACAAATGAAAAACTGGACCAGCTATTACTTCTAATACTGTGTAGGTTTCAACTTTAACTAGTTTTCTCTATAGGACTTCAGTAATAGAGACGTTAAATGAAAGAAAAAATTAAATAAGTACTAAAATATCAATGGAAAACTTCACTTACCGTCAGGTGGGATCGTATTCAAGCGCTAATGTACGGTGAAAAAACAGTACGGTCGAAGCTAGTCCCATTAATATTAGGTATAAATGAGAAAGTTTATGGGGATCGACAGATGGATTTTTGCCACTTACGCTATAACGTTACGTTATGATTTGAAGTAACACAGGTTACTTTTGTATGGCTAGGCGAGCGAAGCCGCGGACAAAAACTACTTAATAATGTTACAGCAGTAGGTTAGGATAGGAAAGGAGTAAAGCTGGTTTACAACCGAGGGGGACGTTACAACCTGCCATAAATGTACTTGGCAAACTGCACTTATACCACGTCACACTTCACGTCATGATTTTGAGTAATTTTTTTGAGGTCGAATTAATTTTAGTAAATTAGTTTTTATTGCCTCTTCACTAACAATAACGTAATAATTTTAAATTATACGAAAAAGGTCCATACAATTTTGACTTTTACGAATATTTTGCCATTTCCTTTTTAGAATAGCAAGGTACAAAACTAACTTCAACCGACACTTCCGCACAAAATCCGCATTCCAGTCGCACGTGTCACACGTTATTCACAGCAATCTAAACACAGTTGTAGGTTTTTCGAAGAAAAATCGCCCATACGAAAATCTGTAATCGGAAACTTGTTCGATGTTTGAATCTGGCGCGCTAATTCGTGCGCGGCGAGATCAAAGGCACGCCGCAGACCAATTACAGCGCTGCGCTCGCGCACTTGGTTGGGGGATAAGTCATAAGAGATAAAAAGACGCATGGCGAGGACTGCAATGGACAAATTAAAGAAAATATGTAGGCCAGAGACTCACTACAAGTACTAATTTAAGACTCGTTAGTACGCTGGTCTTGCCCATATTCTTAACAACCGAAACATGGACCCTGCGCGAAAAAAAAAGAAAAAGCTTTAAAAATGTAGTGTTGTCTTTACTTGGCATACCGTGGACCGAAGTCAAAACCAACTTACCTATACTCAAACAACTCAATTTCACAAGGCGTCTGTCATCTGTCGAACAGAACGCATAATGAAATATTTCGACCATTGCATCAGGCACGTGCACAGATGACCTCTAATAGGGAAAGATGGCGTGACATCATGAGGCGAGTAACATCAGCCCCCATCGGTACGTGATGGCCACGACCGTTCTATAATAGAATTTATCGACTGAGCAGAAGTAACAAGAGGTTACAGGTTACAACTCGTATATAATGTAACACAATTACAAATTCCAGAGACCGAGATGGTTCACAATAAAATTATATTTAATTTTTAATTAGAACCTCACGATACATATTTTATGTGTAAATAAGTGTATGAATTAGACCAAACGTCACGTTTTGTTTAGCAAGCGCCCGACGGATTTCGTAACGGTTGGACCATACGCTTGGGTAATATTTGAATACCTTCTAATTTTGTTTCGCGCCCAAATACACCAATTACAGAAGTTCTAATTTTAAATTTATTGCTCTATCAACAAAGCTGGCACTGTTTTACGAAGTCAGGCTTTAGTTATAATTAACCTGTGCATTCCTGCACCTGTGTAAATTAATGTTTTGATAAATTAAAAAAAAACTATTGCACATACCTCATAACAAGGTAACGGAGTCAATTCTGGACATTAAGTATTTTTTGAAAAATTTGATGCAAAAGCCATCCTTATTATAGAAACCAAAACATCTTTTTTAGGATTTATCGTCTGTCTGTCTGTTCGAGCTTCACGCAAAAACCACTGGACAGATTTAGATGAAACTTGGCAAAGTCGTAATTGATAAGCCGAGAATAGTTATAGGATATGTTTTATCCCAGGAAATGGCTTAGTTCCCATAGGATAACGGATTAAAATTAGTATGGGAACTCCGAAACCATTGGATCAGTTTAGATTAAATTTGGCATACTTGTGGCTTATGAAAGCAATGGTTAAAGAATATTTTTTATCCCAGAAAATCTTTTTGTTCCCGTTAAAATTTCTATAGCTACTCTGAAAATACTGGATAAATCTTTCTTCGAAGCGAAGCAAGGGCAATTTATAGTTATAAAATAAAGTTCCATTACCGCGTATCTGTCTGCCTGTTCGCGATAAACTCAAAATGTACTGGACAAATTTTCATTCGGTTTTCACTAAGAAACAGACCGATTACTAAGGACAGTTTTACTTTAAAACTTGCTTAGGTTTTGTGTAAACTGAAGATGACGTGAGAAATTTGTAAAAAAACCAAGCTATCCATAACATAACGCAGGCGAAGTTGGGGGCGCATCCTAGTTTAAATTAATTTTGAAATTCAATCACGTTTATACATATATGGCCTGATATATCAAAATTAATCTGCTAACAAATAAATAATACCACTTCATCTTTCGTTTGAAGCGACATTTTTAATCAACATTATAAGTGTACACTAATATGGACGTAAATATACGAGACGTAAATAAACGAGACGTAAATAAACGTAACAACCACGTACTGACATCAATTTTAATAATTACCACATACAGTTATTGCTGACGACATAACTATTTATACCATCCCATGAGAGTGGTGAAGTAAAACGTAATTCTTGGGGTGGGTCCTGGTTTTATGGGGCTGGAAATAGCATTTGTGGAAATAGCCGACATGTGATCACACAATAGCCTGAGAGCCTAGTGGTTTTAACGTCTCGAACTATCCTAGGTTCAAATCCTGCGTGGTCATCCAATTTTCAAAGTATTTTAATTTTTACATGTGTATTACAATTGCACACTTGTTTCGGTGAAGGATAACATCGTGAGGTGTGTACTCCTGGGAGTTTGGGAGGTTGTCAAAGGATGAAGTTCACCAATTGACAGGCCGGTTGGTCTAGTGGTTAGTGAACCTGACT
>DWJZ01009553.1:0-10638 GCA_018249125.1 Asbolis capucinus
ATCATCGATGTTGGACGATAAAACATCGATGTTTTAAAATTGTTGACTTGAAAACATTTAGTTTTTTATTTATCGATTGAGGCAGTACGAAGTTTGCCGGGTCAGCTAGTAAAAAATAATCTTTAATTAAAATTTAATTGACCATCACCAAACTTTAATAAATAATACTTAAACTACTTTCATTATCATAAAAAAGCGCTATAATAACGAAAAACTAGACTAGTCGCCAACATGTAATATTGTCTAAGTACCGTCATAAAAAACCACTTGCAGTCTCACAGTTAACGTACAAAAATAGACAATAATAGTACAATACAGGTTTAAAAACAACGGCTGTCCCATACAAGAGGATACAAATTTAAAAATAGAAGACTGCAACACATAGAACAGTAACGGTCAACATCCCGTTTCCCACGACATAATTGTCATTTATGCTCTTTTTGCGAACGGCCATTTTGTTTTTATTTTTTTTCCGGCGTTCATTATATGGCTACTGTTCACTTGATATTCTTCTTAAGAAATTGATCCAGATTATTAAAGATGCACAAGTATTTTGTACTTTATAAATAAAAAACTAAAGACACCTAGCTATATATGAAAATAAAACTTTTTTTTTATGAATAAGGCAGACTTAAAATGTCATAAAAAGAAAAAAGCTAATTTAGTTTTTTTATATATTTACATAACGCATTTCCTTGTATGATTCCCTGTTATCTATATTTTACTTTTTATAATGTAGAATCCAAAATTTTAAAAGTTTTCGACGACAACCGTCTCTGTTTTAGGCCTAGAGTTTGAATTAATTCGTCAAAACAAACATACTTTGAATTATGTAATTAAAGAACTCACTCCCTGATACTCACATTTGTCATGCAGCCTCACAGTGCAACTGACAGCTTATTTTTCTTTTTTTCACGTAATTAATAGCGTGGGAAGGCTTAGGCCTATTATGCCTTGTAAGAACCGTAACCAAGATGTAATGGTTGCCTTTGTAACATTAAATTAAATTAATTGATGGTCGTTCTGAACTTGTTATAAGCGATTTGTATTGTCCTTTTTTAAAGTACTTACAATATAAAAGAGATGTAATAATGGGCACGGAAAGATACTCTCAGCAGTGTTCTCAATTCAAATTGGGCAATTTGAATTAAGAATGCTGGTTTTTGTGACGGTATTGAAACGAAATTATTTATGGTGTTGCAAAAATAAAGAAAATTTGCTTTATAAACTTACGGTTTGAAATTGAAACTACCTTTTTAATACACGAAATTAATTTCGAGGTTAAAAATTAGTGTTACTTAATATTTATGAAAAAGTAAATAAAAATGATGAACTGAACGATATTAAATGATAACATAATAAAAAACTTTTTAATACGCGTTAAAACAAATAAATATAACAAATACATTATAGATGATTAGGATATTCCAGAGTCAGTCCTGGCAGTACCAGGTCAACATAAAAGTGCAAGTTCATCAGAACTAAAACAATGTTAAAAATCCTGCAAGATTTGACCCGAACATGGTAAATAAAATAAAGCCCGTAAAAGTTTACAACATTATTTTTTATCGCAAGGAAAATTATTAACAAAGTGAGGAAACAGGAAATCTAACCACTTTCATTGGATATTGTAAATCTGTTTATATTGCTGTCTCATTTGCACATCCTTCCGTTTCTTTCTCTTATCACATTTCATAAATTGACAGGAAATATTTATTTTGTTTTGCGCGCTTTATTACTGCGGTTTTATGAAAAATATTTCGATGAAATATGTATGTAATCATTACCTATTAAATATAACAAATTATGGTATTTATGGTACTTTAAAACACTTTTCACACGCAGTTACGACATTATTATAAGCGTTCTTCATAATTATTCAAAATGAAATAGAACAAACAATACCAATTTTAGACCTGACCGAACGCTACGCAATCTAATCACAACTTAAATACCAGGAGATTAGGACAGCTTATCGAGTAACTTAGATTGACAGATAACTGTTTACATAATTGGTACACTGGCTCATCACTTGTCTTACTCACACTTATTGCGTTCCGAGCGAGATGCCCTGCTGTCTCTGCCTCTCGACCGCAATTCTCACGCTCCGTGGGAAGTTCACCTTTCAATAGTTTTAACGATATATCGATCTGTTAGCGAGTATTGTATGATCATGTTGTGTTTGTTTGTAAATAAGTTTTGATGAAAACTTGGCCTACATTTGTTTTTCATTGAATGAATCATTGATGTATGCAACACAGGTTTGTCATTACCTTTCAGAATTCGACGGGAAATGACATAATATGCTAATTATTGACCACTTGGTCAGTTTTAACGGGAAAGGTTAATGACCGTTTAAACATGACTCATACCTACTTGGCTGGGCTAGTTGAGAAGAAAGACCTTGAAAAATAGGAGATAGTAAAAATAAAATCCAAATTCTAAATTATTAACTATTAAAAGTACTAGGTAGTCATAAATGTACAGGTAGTTAACGTACATCCCGGAAGCGCATTGCACTGGCTTATACAATTGAAATTAGAATTCACAACTGGTAACAACATCCTAGCCAACTTGCTAGATCCCATCTTTCACTTAAATATGAACCTTACGTCTCGGTAATAAAAGTATCTAATTTTGTTATGGACGCACTGATAGGTTTGTCAATAGCCATTGTCGATTGTATTTCCCACGCGATTGTTCGAAGTTCGAAATTTTCAAAAACTGAAAGGGTTGCCATAAACATCTGCTTTGCACATTTCCATCCGAAATTTGTTAAAAAAAGTTGCATTTGTACGTACGGCCATATGAAAACATCTGTGCATCCAAGTAGATGTGATAAATTATATAATTAGATTACTTTTTCTTACCGTGTGACTTCTCGGTGAGGCGTAGACTCACACGATCACACATTACGGAATTATAATCATTAAAGCTTCATCTAATTATGTTAAGCATTTACATTTTATCTGTACGGCTCTATACTTTCACAATGCCGTCTCAACCTCTAGTTGTAACCAATTTGTAATTGTTTTGTGTTTTTAATTTTTTTTTGGTTAAGTAAATGACTATTCTCAATATTGAATTTTGTAATAATAAAAATGTAAATTCGTGTTAGTTACTCAACTTTATTTTCATGATTATAAATTTATTGGACCGACCTACAAAATCAGAATAAGTAAATAAAAAGAAAAATAAACGAGTAAATAAATAAAAGTAGTAAAAGAAGTCAATAAATTAAAAAAAACCACAAATTTCGATTTGTTAAAACAGTTGTCAATAATTTAACACAACATTAATTATAAAAGAAACTACTAAACGAAATATGGCGGGATATTACATCCATAATTCATATCTTACCGTTATGGAAAGATAGGTTATTGAGAACTTTGCTTCTTATATATTTCCAGAAACAAAGCAAGTCCTTTTTCTCATCCGTACAAAACTTGTAAACAAACCGGTAGGACAATGTCACAGTTTTGTTATAAAACCGCCACATTACGTGTTTAACACACTAATATCTTGGTATGTCACAACTAATCAATGTCACAATAGCTTTGTAAAAATAACGAAAAAATGCGTAAAACGTTTCAATGTCACACAACAGGCGAGTTTTATAAAAAAAAAAAAAAAAATATATTTTTAAAGTTTAAATTTTTTATTTTTTTTGACACAAAAATTTACAAGATCTGTGTACGGATGAGAGAAACGAACTATATATACAATGCCACAACTTTCTTGTCAACGACTGTCACTGTCACGATTTCAGATCAACCCAGATCTCAGCCGCGTAACATTAGATGCGCTGAGATCGTGAGTCGAATTAATTCGATTACGACAGCAAAAAGTATCATTCATCACAACTTTATTCACCTCTTTCACCATTACATACGAATGACTTTTATAGAAATCGTTCTTTTTTCTTATTTTAAAACAATTGGTGTGTCAAAATAATATAGGCGTGAATAGGCCTTTGTTTAATTAGTGCGCTGATCACCATGTAAGACCGCAACGTTGTTTACCATCAAACCGAAGCGCCGTCAAGCACTGATTTATATATTATAAAAAAATATATATTAAATAAATGCCTCTCTAGAGTAACTCATCCACACTAATAATAAAGAGGAAAGATTTGTATGTTTGTAACGAATAAACTCCAAAAGTACTGATCCCATTTCAAAAAATCTTTCACCATTAGAATGCTACATTATCACGAAGTGACATATGCTATATAAATAATTATAAAATAATTCAATTATTTAACCCAAGGAGTAAAAAAGAGAAATGTTTACTTTTTGTTTATTTCAAAATATAAGACAAAAAATGTCTTGCGTGCGAAGTCGGGGCGGGTCGCTAGTATATAATAAGTGCGTAACTCGACAGTTTTTTTTTATATTGTCCATATTAAACAACTTATTTTATAAAATCTCGCGTATTGTAATGTTGAATAGATTTTACAGCCCAATACATTAGTGAAATAAACATGTAATGACACTGTTTTATAAGAAAACCACGACACACATCAACTGACGAGTCTCCAAGTTATAAAAACGAATCAGACTAATAGGCGTGTTTACAAACGCAAAAAAAGCATTTAATATACCTTTTTTTTTCTTTTCAGTTGATGTAAACTGTAACCATGTTAACCTGATATGATTTGAAATGTTCAATTTTATACAAAAATAATACTCTGCTTCGATAATTCAATATCATATAGCTTATAATGTACATCAAATTGAGTACCAGCAATTAGTTTTAGCCTTGGCCGAGTCTGTGGTACAAACTGGTATTTGATCATTATTATTTTTATTTTGTAACGTAACAGAATAATACTGTTTAAAAATAAAAATAAAAACAATAGCTTACAGTTATCGCTGCATTAGAAGGTGTGACAAGGGCTTTAATTAGGGTTTTTTCGGCGTGGGAACCACGATAAGATACTCTCCTGTTTGATAGCTGTGAAGGTAGAATTTTGTGTGCGTAGATTAATTATGATACATCGCACTTCAACGTAACTATGTCGAAATGTTACAACCGGACAATTTTTACTTTTATTTTTAACAATTCTATCATCTTTAACTCCACATACCGCCAATTATATTAATGTGCAAAAAAAATTGCCGGTTGAAAGGAAAATATTTGATAATAGCAACACAGGCGATTGCGTACAAACTGGGAGCATCCCACGACCTTACGACCTAACTCTCACACTTCCATGCCGCCCTGGTACCTCCTATATTTATGTAATCCAGTGTGGCTTGTCTGTGCGTTTGTGATGTATAGTTAAAATTTATAGCCCATTAACAGACCGTTTCGTGATTATTCTGTTTAAAAATTATTACAATTTTGAGTTATGGGAAAGTTCCTTATACTCTTTGAGCCGAAAAGAGACAATCTGTCTTGTACGCAATTTGGGATAGAACGACTTCTCACAGGTACTGACTGGCATGCTCCAGCTCGACTAGAGAAGACAAAACAAGAGTTGTTTGGTAGAACCCATATTTGATATCTTTGTTAAAAGCCTTGCCAAAGCAGTGTCATTTATGACACTGGTATATTTTTATTCGTACCTACTAGGTAACCGACCCGTGCTCAAGAGTGGGCTATTGAAGCAGAGGCAAGATTCTAGAGCATAGGAACAGTTTGGGTTTCCCACACACAACCAACAAAATCGTATAACAACCACAAGTCCACAAACATTCGAATTTCGAACGCATTTCAAATTTCGAACGACCGAAAACATTCCACGCTCGATTCTCACGATCATTACCTAAGATTCGGTCTAAAGATGCCTGTACATTTACGCATACTAATCTGCCTGAGGAATTTAAAAATGTTCCTTTTGATACCAAAACAATTATAGTGTATGTGTCAAGTTACAGATATACTTTTTTAATTGAAATTTAAATTAAGAATTCAATGTTAACCATTAATGTTGATTTCTGTAATTCCGGTGACTATTTGGGACCGACAAAATATCATATAAAGTTGTGGGATCGGAAGTTTAATAGATAATAGCTTGTGACAAAGTTATTATCGCAATCGCTTGAACGTCAGAAATATTTAACTAATGACGAATATGTCTCTATTAAATATGTATTAAACAAATTAGTAAAATAAAAAAATTACAAAGGAGTCTTTTAAATTAATTTTGTTCAAATATTCAATTGAGAAAATTGGCTAGTAAACTTTTGAATTTTTACTTTTTAATAACTAAAGTCATTAAATTTATGATTTTGTTTTATTGCAATTGTACCGGCATAACCGATTTATCGGTTGCTATATGGTAAGTGAATGTGCAGCTTTATGTACTGTCTTTACTTAACGAGCTTTGAAATTCCAATTTCGAATGCGTGATGTACTGCATAGTAGCTTGTTACTTGTAATGTACACCATAATTTTGAATCCGTGTATTCGATTGTGAATCATTCGATTGCGTAATAAGATTTAAATTTATGTAGCACGTTTCAGTTTCCGCTAAAATCTTCACATTACATGTCTTCGTGTGATTGGTCACGGAGTTTATTGCGAGTTTTTCTTATTATTTGAGTCGTAACTACTTATTTAGCCCAACAAAGGCACAAGCTACCAGCTCACTGCATCGACCCCATACGAACTGTAGGTAATTTATGTTACCTCCATCCAGAAGTTAAAAAGACGATAGCTAATATTTAAAAGAAGAATCTAGAACCTTAAAATTATTTTTAAAGACCAATAGATACCAACTTTTTTAAGGATTTTAAGTCTTTTCCGTAACTGGCAAAAGGTGTATATTTCGTTAATTCCTATCCATATAAATAATGTACGTACATCTGCCGTACATCGTCTCTCCCTGTCTAACGTGTTATAAAAGAGGAGGTCAGTTGTCCGTAGTAAATGCAGTACGCAGCTGCCGCAATTTCAAATGGCACGTTAGAGAGAGACGAGAGATAAGCAAATAGCTGGCGAGAAAGGGACAGGTGTAGCGTTTGGCGAAAGGTGCTGAACAGCTGACCAGTTGCTGTAAATTACTGCTGAACTGCTGAACCTATTCCTGGGTGAATTATGTATTCCTCGTAATAATAATTGTAAATATTAATTTAATTTGATGACCTCAAGAGGGACCCATAACGAAGTAAAAGTCCACAGGCATATATTCGATTAAGACAAAGGCAATTATGGGTAAACAGTAAATGATGGAGTTTTTAAATTTGCACTAAAATCACGATTTCAAAAAGAATTTACCTCAAATTATAAATAATCTCATATCTCACAACTGTGTATGATATAAAGCTAAATAATTATAAACTCACGTACCGTCCCACTCGCACTCACTTGTAAAATACTACCTACCTCTCTTTTTTACTTGTTTTGATATGACCATCGGATCCAAGCTATTAACATTTTTTATTAGCGAAATAAATTTTTAGTGCAGGTCTTCTAACTTCAACTGCTCGCGTTTGTAAGCACTAGGTTTATAATAAAAATTATGAAAATGCGTTAATTACCAAACATACTAACATCAGAAAGTTAACCAAATAGGAATTAAAAGATTGTATCTTTGGTTGGTTCATATGTTTCGTGTTCTAAATTTAAAATATCTTCTATATACTTAAATACACAACTGGCACAATAATTACAATACATATATATATTTAATCTTCAGTCTATTATCATCGTCAGCTGCGTAAAACCGTTCCATCCGAGGCTGTAAACAGCTGTTCGTTTTTTTTAAACGGCCTTCCCAAGGCTGCATGATACTTGCTAAAAAAAAAGATACAAGAACCTGGTTTTAGAAAAAATATAAACCGAACAACGGGTGTTCAATTTCTTTGATGTGTAAAGGTCGTTGATATGGATTGCGAAACTTCTCTAAGGTTATGGACCCCTGGTACATTTGGCAGGATATGCCTTTGGCGTTCGCATTTTTTTAACGCGTTAAAAGCATGGAAGTTGATTTTAATGTAAGTTTTCTTGCGTTAACTTTTGACTACTCCTCCGATGTCAGTCTTAGCGCGTTAATTAACGTATGAAGGAGTAGGTGAAGCAACCATTAGATAGATGATAATCACGATACTCATGACACCATGACCACGATCGGAAGTCCATTGTTTCTGGAAGCACTGTCTTCGTGCGCGTATGGTCGTGAGTGTGAAATCGTGAGGGTTAATAAAATCAATATTTAAACTGGTACTACAGTTAAATAAATATAACGAAACTATAAAACCCTTAGAAGCCTATTCCACTGTAACGGGTACTTACGATTTTTGTATTTATACTTAATTAAGGCTCACACCTACCGCAATCAATATTGAACAATGAAAATATTGGTAAACCACAAAAATCGTGAGTACCCGGAACTGAGATGTCTATGCGATGATTGGCAAACATAACATTGTTTTTATGCATTAAAATTAAATAAACACGGATATGACGTAAGACGCCAAATCAATCTAGTTAAAAATATTCCTAGCAAAATTACCAGGAGCTCATAGCACTTAGGTGCTTGATCCTGAACATCTGTGTTCCTAAATCTGTAGCCCAGATGTTACGCCATTGTTTTGTCTTCAATTGTTTAGGACTAATGCGATTGCCTCGCTTTGTCCGAGGCTTTCAGATATTTTAATTATTTTTCCTGTTATCCTGAATTTTTTTCATTAGCTGATTAATAGGAAAAATTACACAAAGTATTGCAAAATGCCTTTCCTTGGCTTATTTGGTAACTATATAATTTGTTTTAATTACGGTAAATATTTGTAACAATACGAATAAATAAGGCTTTTAATAAAACTGTATTTTATTTTTTACTCAATATAGTATTGAACATACTAGGAAAACATAAATAGTGTGTCATGTATTAAAATATCAAATGTTTTTTATCGTAACATGCAGATGATTTTATCAAATTTCATCTAACACCAATTGCACCAGCTGAAGGAAACACCTTCGATTTAATTAGTAATAAAAAACAGGTGCATATAGGTGATCTACTTAAGACGAAACAGCTGATAATCTTATGTTTTTCTAGTCCCAAGCGGTGCTCTGAATATATGGGGAAAGGCGTTTACAAGTTACATTTACGAACAAAATTATACTTCAAATTAATAATTTAAATTTTTAATATATATAATGTTTATTTCGATTTCAAATTAAATTCGAAACAAAATTCTTTGTTTGAAACTGTCACAGGGTTGTCAACTTTGAAATATGACTAAAAACCAGGTCATAAAATAATTTATTTCAAGAGTTTTATGTGATGTTCAAATGAAAGGCTCATTAATGAAATAACTGAACGGTTAATATGACCTTAATTATTTTTTGAAATGACTGTTTAACAGAGGTACAAGCTTTCCTACATATTTTGCAGGTGTTGTGATATTTTTACACCTGTTCGTTAACCACGTTGCTTTAGAACTAATTGATGTGGTAGCAGTACTTAAAATATATTCAATTTACTCTTAATCCCGAGACTGCCGGTGTTTGATCATGTACAAAAAAAATTTCATGTCTTTATCAACTTCATAACCTATCTCTTTACGAAGAAAACTATTGTGAAGTACGTTGAAAATATAGATAAAACGTATAAATAATTACTATCCTAAAATATGCAGTAAATAAAAAAACGATGATGCGTTATATCAAGTGTAGGTTTTTTTAAATTTTGACTTGTTTTGTTCCTGGTCAGCTTATCCGTTTAATATCGAACAGAAAAAAATTTAGACATTACAGAACTAAGAAATAGCGAAAGCAATTACATTAAAACTTTATTTTAAGAACCCAATCAACATCAGATCTATCCCTATTGCCGAATCACACCCCAATATACTTGTTCCGGTCGCCATGTTGAATTTCAAACATCTGTTCCTCACCTACTACTTCCGTCCTCCATTATATTCGCACCGGAACATCTGGCTAACTTTTGCATTGTTACGGAAAGCCATACGGCATTTTCATGCATAATAAAAAAGGCCTGGATCAAACGAAGGCACTCAAAATTCAAATTTAGACGTTGATATTGTAGAAAACAGCAAATAAAAGTAAATGAGCTCATGGCAACAAATCAGGGAAAATACTCAAAGACAACTTCAGACTTCATTCTACAGCTTTCTCATCTCATAATATTGAAAGATTAATATTTCAGTAATCAATTTTAAGGTACCTGTAGTATCAGTAATTCTTATATTTTTATAACTTTAGCTTTTACTAAGCGACGTATTAATTAATATTATAAAATAATAATTAGATTTTGACTTTAGTAGTTTGCTACACACCTATTTTTATATGAGTCTGCTGAAGTCACTGAATCCAGTATTTTTTACATTCAATAAGTTAGCGCTTGATTGAAAGCGATCCTACCTGGATTTTTAGATAGATTTAGAATAACACTGAGTATTTTATAACTTGTGTTATCAACTATTGTGATATCTCTGAAATACTATTCATGAACGGTCTAACAAATCGATGCCGTCTGTCGTAGGTATATTTGGGTATAGGTTTACCCAACCCAATAAAAGATAATAATTCCAAGACAGTCAATACAAAATTTATATTTTTGTATTCGTTTATAAAGCCGATGATAGATAGATATTGTCTATCGAGACTTTAGGATTTATTATAGATATATATATGTATAAATTAAAGATATGTATATTTATCAAT
>DWJZ01009554.1:0-10637 GCA_018249125.1 Asbolis capucinus
TATAATTACCATTCAACTGCAAGGTAAATAAAAGCTTGTAAAAAATCTAGATCGGATTTGCACCAAGTATAGGTATAACCCTTAATTATTCCGCTATTAGGCTTGGGTCTCTGTTACGTGAGTGACACAGGCCAAAGTCCACCACACTGGCCAAACGCGGGTTGGTTGACTTCACATACGGTTTCGTTACGGGGAACGATTAGGAGTGCAAGTTTCCTTGCGATGTGTTTTCTTCACCGAAGCAAGTGACAATTTTCTTGTAATACGCAAATAACTTTTGAAAAATCACGTGCAGGGCAGCCTTGGCTCTCTGTTCGAGAAACTATTTACACTCCGTACCACATTAAATTAGCACAGAACATCGGTACCGGCTTTAAGTACTTTTATTACGCCTAAAGCTAAAGACGCGTACTCCTAAATACTCGTGGCGCTAGTCCCTGGAACGCGTATTTACGCGTACTCGTAGTCGCAAAACTTAGTATGGGTTTTAGTGAATACGACTCGCCTCTAGAAACCAAACTCAAACCGACAGGCTATTACGGTTAACCTAATGGTACGTCTAAGATGGTAAACATTACCCTTTTGCGTTGTTCATCAAAAAATGGTCCGTCCATAATATGATTATGTCAATCATGCACGATATCCGCCGTGGGTAATCTAAAATTGGCTAGTGAGGCGAGCTGCAAATTAAACTTTAATGATGCTTTTAATAATTGGAGTTCCGTTATTTAGCTGTTATTCTGACGTTTCTAGAATTTATGTTATATACATACTATACTAGAAAGTGCCTTCGCTTCGTTTCGAAAGAAAAGTAATTCAATGGTTTCAGAATTGCCATACTAACCTTAGCATATTATTCTACGGGAACAAAGCAGTTTTCTATAATAAAAATATTATATACAGAAACCCTCAGACATTTGAATGACAGCTGATTAATTACTTTTTTATAATACTCGTGTATTAGCTTCCCTTAATAAAATAAAATAACTGTGACGGATGTGACGTTGGCTGTCACTTCCTGCCAAAGCCAAGCTAAGCCCCCATATTGATCGGCCCTCCAGCCAGCCGCCATTACTGACAACCGCATCGCCTAAGTCAAGCCAATGGGGGGGATGCGTTAATATAAGTAACAGTCAGTCATAATTGTGTGATTTTTGTGTGACGGTGGACAATAAACAACTCTGCGGTTACTCTGCCAATTTCATTTCACTCCTGCTTTACGTAACACTTTTAATACTTTAAAATAAAATAAATTCATGCAACTTAACGTAATAGAACAATATAACAACATAACATAGCATACTCATATAACATACAATAACAACATACATTATAATGATTTGACTTTGACATGGAAAAAACTATACTAATGCAAAAAGTTATCTTTTTATTAAATTACACTAGACATCTGTTATTGTTAAGCCGTATCTGGAGTTTTCAGGCAACATAGCCTTTCAGCCGTCCCAGCACTAGCGTAGCTACCTTGCTGTGGCAGGGTGGCACCTGGTGCGGAAGTTGATGTCACCCCATCGAAAGTTAAAAGCAATCTTTACAATTATATAATAAATAAAACATTACGAGTTTCTTTAATAGTATTTTTATAACTACGCTTTTAACAACACTTTCCAACGATTTCACTGAGAAGTCAAGGATTGCCGTATGGAGAAATCTTCGAAGAAGACAGTTGTGCTAGCGATTTTATATATTATTTGTACATTGGTCTTAATGACGAGTCGCCGGGTGATTGTCACCCCTAACAAGGTGACACCCGGTGCGGACCGACCTCGCCGCCCCCCTCTTTCTATGCCGCTGCGTCCCACTTAACTTCGCCGCCCCCTCTTCCCAGTTATTAGGAGAAATGTATCGCAGTCTTTCATTAGTACGGAATTCTACTCGTCATATAAAATTCTAACTTGACCAATTTTTTACATGATCAATATCGCCTTACTTGTCATCTAATGTCCAATTAGTGGAATCGAAGAGTTGAGGTCTGTTTCGACTATATTTTTTGCTACACGAAAATGATTCTTATTCCTGAAGTATACGGTTCAAATTAGGTTTCACTGTTTTAATCTTCAGTTTAATCTGTGGTGTGTAACAGTGATAATTGGGTTATTAATGCAGTCATACCATTTAAAGAATAGCCGGTCATATTTCTTCGGTAAGATCTCGTTAGTAGATAATGTGCGGGTAAAATATGAAATTAGCTTATTAGTCAACCAAGCGTTAGTTGAGTAGGCTAAGTAAAGCCGATGACGATAGAAATTATACATAGGAATTGTCAACTGGGACTTCAGGCTTTATCCCGTGATTGGTTATGGATTTTAATTCAGTAATCATTTTGAAGGTATCTTAATAAGAATGTATGTATATTGAGTATCTAATGCATACTATACTCGGTGCAACTTCGATCTAGAATGTTTAATAACATACCGTTGCCTAGCAATCTGTGACAAACAGTTGTAATGATAGTAGTCACAAAAAAAAAGATTAATTCAATGTACATAATGGCTATTGGATATTAACTTCTATAAATTTTAAATTACAATTCAATGTCAAAATGTTACAAATTATTCAATGTCAATTGTAACTAAATCCGATAGCCTATTTTTTTGTTGTCTTAAAACAACTTGTTTTATTACAAGTACCTCACCATAATGTAGTGTTGAATAAATGAAAGATTGAAAAATGTTTAATTGAATAGAAAATTGAATTGAAAAATGTTTTATACATTTTGTAATATCCCAGAGAAAATAATATGACAGCAGTATTCAACATACAACTGCCATTCGCAACAGCCGTGTGGTAACATTACTATTTCCTTTCGTATGTCAAGGGCCATTACAGTATCGCACGCAATCCGATTTACGCAAGACAACACCCTTTATATTAGTGTAACGTGCGACGCGGTGTGTAGATAAACGTCTAGAAAAGGACCCCTATGTAGGAAGAGGGGCGGGGGCGGTCCGCACCGGGTGTCACCTTTTTTTGGGTGACATTCACCCGTTGACTTGACATTAAGAACATTGTATAAACATTAAATAAATTCGCTAGAATAAGTGTCTTCTTTGAGTATTCATTTATAAGGCAATGCTTTACTTCTCAGTGGCATCGTTTTTCATATCTTTCGTAAAGTGTTGTTAAAAGCATAGTGATAAAATTATTATTTAAGAAACTCGTCATGTTTGTGCAGATTATTTCTAACTTTCGACGGGGTGACACCGCCAACTTGCGTACCGGCCACCCAAGGTCGCTACGCCACTGGTTATGGGTTCTGTCCATTCCATCAATTTAACAACTTCGTTTGTACTCGTATCTGTGAACTGTTCTGAATAATGGATGAGGCTGTGAATACAAATTGTTCTTGATGAAGGTTACTAGGCATCAGATGATACTTCACAGTTGCCTGAATTACAATTGGCTAATCTTCGATAATGTCTTTTGCGTTTCTGATCTCCATAACCGATGGCTCTCAGTAACCTTTAGGCAACTCGTCCGCTTATTTAACTGATTTAGAATATATAAAACTTGTAAACCTCATTCTGTAAAATTATTTATAACGCATCTTAGTGATAAGATGAAATCAGGTGCTCCTGGTCTTTAATTTTAACACCATTATTAAAGCTTGAGAGCCAGTTCAACTCTTTTTCTCCCCGTCCTTCAGTTATCCTCTTTCCCATTCTTCTCCTGTCACCCGTCCTGAAGTTGAATGTTTTTGGTGTACCTGGGGTCAGTTGCTGTCGTTATTGATCCCAGTTGCATGGGCAATGTACCGCTTCCCTTGTTTCTGTATCTTCCCCTTATGCGGGTCTATTACTGCCTTCCTGGCAGGGCATGTGGTGGGGGTCTGGTGTTATTAATGTCTATGGGTGTTGGTGACTTACCATCAGGTCACCTTTCTGTTCATTTGCCTGCTTATGCTTTAAAAAAACTCCGTCACATTGAAACTCTTTCTGAGATTTTGCACTCCAGAATCTCAAGTTTTGTAATATCTTTAGCACATTTTCATAAAATGGAAATTGTTTATTATAACAATTACCTACATAGTTTACATGTTTCCAGATCTCTCGTGGTAAGAAACATGAAATAGAAAAGTCTTCCCATCTCATATATCTCTATTTGACTGGTCTCTTAAGGATTTATATTCAGTTTCTCCATTTCTTCCAAAATAACTATACATACAAATTTCATATAAGATAGGTTAACAGAGTTTTATCACAATAGGATTAGCAACCGTGACATTACAAAAGAAAAAAAAAACAAATACATTTATAAATAATAGATAAAACACGTGCCAGTCTCATTTTGGTGACATCCGTAATTTTGAACTGACATTATCGTCTAATAATAGTTTGGTTGAAATAATTAGTGTTGATATAGTCCTTACTACGTTCACAATAAGGTTCATAATAGTCACTAAAACGTAACAAATTAGTGAATCCGATGTGATGTGAGTTAATTGAAGTTATTAAATTTGATCAGGCTTGTTGATCAAGTGATCAACGGCCTTGGTCATGATCAAAGAACACAAACGCCATTTATTGATCGTAAAGTCATTTCTTGGTTTTTATCCTGTGATCAATAATGCAACTAGATGTAACAAAAATGTGTCTCGATACCAGCTCAATTGAAATGTGAGCTGATGTTTTGTTTCTAAAAATATATAGTTCTTTTTAAACAGTCAACAGAACACCTTCGACAATGCCACGATTTCTATTAAAATTATTTACTGCAGCCAACTATAGTAGACACCCATAATTACACAATTAGGTTGAAAATAAATTGTTTTTTAAACTTTTTTAGTTCCTTGGTTATTCAATGAAGATGTATAAGCATGGTCAATAGTGTGGCCAGTATTTTGTGTGAAATTTCTATGGGACATCTAGTATATTCTTGATCGAATTTTTTTATGATTTAATGTGATTTGTCATTTTCAAAAATGAACTTTGTCGTTCAATTTTTGTGTTTTGTAGCTCATCGTTCAATGTTACTTCCATTTTTCTTATTTAAATTTCGAATGTGTTATGTAAGCTTAAAGCTTTTCAAATAATTTATGAAATTAACGAACGCATATGTTTTAAGCTAAAGTCGTTCCGAAAATTAAACATTTTAAATTCAAACGGGTACTCACGATCTGTTTTTTATTATACCGATATTTTGACGTAGTTGCATGGGTCATGATCACGGCAAGACTAGGGTGAAATATAGGTATAATAATGAAGAAATCGTGAGAACCTGTTTGCATTTAAAATTTAAATGAACGCAGTTTTAAAATCAACGAAAGACAATAGAAACTCCGGATAGAGTTGTGTTTTGAATGTGTTTTCTCCCAGAGATAGCTAAGGACAACCAGAAATTGAACCTGGGACCTATGCAGGTTAGTCCCAAAGCTATAGGGTCAACTTTACTTCAAAAAGATACAAATTTATCTTATATTATTGTGTGTAAGGCGTTCATTAAATTCCCTTGTCAGTCTGCGCGTCATTTTCCCAGAATAAGATTATTCATACAAACAAAGTAACAATGTTATTCCTGTACAAGCTTTCACATCAAATTGTGTACTAAGGAGTGAATTAAGTGCCCATTAATGACTATGAGTAAGGCTTTAATTCATGTGTGTCTTCAACCCATTGACCAACTGAGCACGGGTCACTCCACATACTGAGGAGACGAGCTGCTCTAATGCGGATTGGCGAAGTTAGTGGCAAATCCAAGTGTCGGAAGTATTATGTCGTCCAAAAGCCTTCGATAAGGCTGAACGATTGATATCTAACGATACAAATCGCAACAGCTGTAAAATGCTTTCCGACGTGCTAATGAAAATTGTATCACTAGCGGTCACCTGTCCTCTTACTGACCGCGCCCGCCGTACCTTAACTTTCCAAACACTAGCTACGAACGGGTTATGAACGATTCGATCGACCGACCAAAAAAGTAAACGATACAAAAATTCATATGAAATATGAACCAAAACAACAATTTGTCATATTAATCCATCGATAATTCTCGATTAATTTTATACTATTAACATTAAATCGTCCTGATTTTCTAAATTGAACCTTATCTACATAGTATGAGTACTCAAAATACTATTGAGGGTATTTATCATTAATTAATTTACAAGGAAATATTATTAGCGTCACTAAAGAACTTGTTTGACGACACTGCGTCATCCGCGGTGAAATATCTCGAGCAGGCTGGATCTCAAGGTATGAAAGACAGCGGTAAGAACGAACAGATATACAAATTCGTTTATATGTAGTTGACCACACTAATAACCGTTATAATTGTAAGTTAAGGATATTTTGAGTAAAATAATCGATTAATAATTTGGTATATATTTTTTTCAAAATGTTATATCTAAGAACTATTTCACTAATCACCGCTAGAGGGCGGTGTTAGTAGTGTTATATTAAGTATTTACCTTGGACTCCTTGGCTTACAAAAACAACAAATAAAAATTTTGCCAATGTTGAATTTATACATAGTAAACTTCCGACTTCCGTCGCCTCTTACGACACTCTGGTCTTAGAGCATAGCATTAAAGTTTCGAATTAAACCTACTTGATAAGGAAAAAATTCATGATACAAACTTGAAATTCAAAAACGTTGTCTTAGACAGAATATTTTGTTCTAATACTTTAAAAAAAATCTATAATTCAAATTATAACTTATAATATAAAATCTACAACATAAAATAAAAACGTAGCACTATAACCTATATTGAAAAAAATGTTTTATAAAGCACAACGACGAGCAAGTTGTGAAACTCAAAAAGAAAAATTGAGATCAATTACTCGAAATGACATAGCTCTTTAACTCGATGACAACTTATTCTATAACTGTAAACCCACCGCTATAACTATAATAAAAAAATCGCTACATAAAATAAAACGAAATCTTAATTGTGTAACTCAGAAAGATACCTAGCCATACTAGTACCATCAAGTGAGATTGTAGTCAAGCAATAACTAATAATATGTAAAAAAGGAAGGTTAAATTTTGCATGTTTTATTCTATAATAAATAAAAAAAATATTTAAAAAAGTACATTTTTAAGTTGTTTGTATCTATCAATACTAAAATATGGACTATGTTTGAATTAAATAATTTATTATAATTATTAAGTAAGTAAATTTAGTATAGTTAATCTATCTGAGATCAAAATCCGAGACTTTCACTTTACCTGATCCATCCGCCACCCTGTCTTCACTCAAACCATACAAATCAATCCCTTAATGATTCATGAATACTACAGCCCGATCACGTTCACACAGTTTCACTACGACCGTACGCGGATGCGTACGTCCTTTCTGCGTCCGTCCGTTCTATGTACGTCCACTCTATCTAGAGTTATATATATTAATAACGTACAGCAATTTACAAACAGTACTTACAATAATATTGTAACAAAATAAAACTATGAATCAAAATTGATGTTACAATTTGTGTGCTACAAAATAGTGTTACAAATAATTGTTTTCAAGTGAATAATTTAATATTTTCCTTATTAAAGTGTTTTTAGCTGTTTATTTAATACTAATAACTGAGTTATGGATCTATAATGAAGTGTTTTAATCCGGTAAGTGTTTTTTGTGTAGTTTATTCAATTAAATAGATGCTATCTTGTTTTATAATTCGTTGCTTGTTGTTGTCGTTTTAATTAATAGTGTCGATTAGAACATATCTGATTATATTTTTATTATTAGTTAATTAAAAGTAATGGTTAATTTAAAATGTTAAATTATTATTACAATCGGTTCGATCAATATATATATATTGAAGAAGACACGAAAAAAACTTCATAGAAAATTCATTGTAATCAATACATATATATTATATCAATACATATACATACATTCGATCTATATATATATGTATGTATATGTATTGATATAATATATATGTATTGATTACAATGAATTTTCTATGAAGTTTTTTTCGTGTCTTCATCATGACTGTATTTTTTGAAACCAAAGTAAAAAGTATTTTTTTTTATTTATTTACCACAATAAAAGATATCGGAGTTAATTTGGCTTGCTCATATACGATTCCTTGTGTCCCGAGTGGCAATATTAAACTTTCATTTGGCATGTAAATAGCGGGAATTAAACCTGGGAGGCTTCTCTTTGCAGACAGGATTGCCACCCAAAAGCCTACAGAGCTTTAAATGAAATAGAAATAGGAATTACATTTTACCATGGAGGAATCACCACTTACCACCAGGTGGGATTGTAGTCAAGTCTTATAACATGTAAAAAAAAAGATTAAATTTGTTAATTTCTTAGCAGATTTGAATAATTTCTGAGTTATATACTGACTACCACACTGTGATAGCACAGTGGTTCGAAAGTTGGTATATGGAACGGAGTTCCTGGGTTCAAATCTTCCGCACCTCTAATTTTCAAAGTGTCTCACAACTAACTTTCTACGGTGATGGAAAGAAAACCTGGACTCCTGAGACTCCATAAAGTTTTCAAAGGTGTGTGAAAATCCCCCAATTGTGCCAGTGTGGTAGCCTGTCCCTCACATTTCGAGAGGAGACCAGACCCAAAAGTGGGATAGTAATAGATCCCAATGGTCATGTGCACGTGGTGTGAGTGACTTCCATGTAGCTCGTTTGATCATTTGTCGGCTATTTCTACAAAAATACCTGGGACATAAGAACTGTTACTTATATCGGATTTCGTGTGAATTACTGTTTTTTTAACATTTACGTACTAGTAAAACAAGTTTGCATAACTTGTTAAGATGTCCATTGCAGCAACATATTTTAAACCTTGTTCATTTGTAATAGGGACGTTTTTCCAATGACGGTTTATTTCATATCGGTCCCGTAAAATATACCTTATCTTAATGCTTACTTTTTTTTCCATTAACTGTCGACTAAGGACCAAAAAGGGTCACTTTCTATTACCTGACCAACATTGCCTATGACCATCCCTGTCGCCAAAAGCATTAACGATGTACTGCTACTTACATTATTTATTTATAACTATTGTAGAAACTGCTTTCGACTTCGAAATAACGAGCTACTAAAAAAAGTAGTTATTGTGACATAACTGTAGCAGATAGATATTGGACGGACTTATTTATAAATATTGATGTCCTCTGTAAAATTGTTTTCAGTCATTTTGTTCTATTGTCAATTATTTCCGCAGTGTACGCGATGTAAGATTTTTTTTTCGCCTTTGGGTTACATTATTGAAGTTTTTATATGGATTCCTAATGTTTTTGAAAATATTTTATAGCCATTCATCACGGATAATTTAGCTAATGATAAAAAAAAATTCAAAACAGCCGAGTAGTATCCGAGCCTATTCTATTCAAACAAACAAATAATTTCTCTTTAGAATATTAGTATAGACAATTTTAATAAAATAATTGTACATTAAAAAGCTTTGCAAAAAACGTGTTCCAGTATGACCGCATGCCTGTCAATCTTCTTAAACAAAATATTAAGTATCTTCTACATTTTGCTGGGGTATGGTTGGCTTCACACATCTTCTAGAACTTCATAGAGCAGGGGTTCCCAAAGTGTGCGCCGCAGCGCCCTGTTGCACTCTAGAATGTAAACAGGAGCGCCGTGAATCGATCATTATCCGAAACCACAAATATTCGTGGGTATTTCATTTTTATAATTCTTAAGTCTTGTTGTTTTCTGTTTTAATTCTGTTATAATACGACAATTTCAGATTGTAGATGTTTTAATTTTTGTTCCGATATCCCAAATCTAACGACTATTATTGTATTTTTTTTTTTTCGACTATATTTCAATTACCTAGGGCAGAGCGCCGTGACAAAATACTAAACTAGTAACGGCGCCGTGGATTATAAAAGTGTTTTCTTGTTACAAGTAAGCAGAATTTCTGGTGGTGGTATATTGTTGTGACAGGCGGTCACTATATACCAGTGCTGCCGCCAGTCACTCAGCGGGCACACCAGTAAACTCTATTGATATTTCTTTTTCAGCATTTTTCATTACTATAATACTTTTTTTTATATAATATAAGTTAGTGAAGCTGGAAAAGGACCACGAAGAGAAATTTCGAATATATCTTGAAGGTCAAGGTTGATTGGCCTGCCATGAGTGGACGAGCATATAGTTATGTAAATAATTATCTTTGTTAGGTTGGTACATCGGCGTTTTTGCCAACATGTAGGCAGTGGGGATTTTACAGTGACTTCGTGCGCGTGAAACAGATTTTTTTTTGCCATAAGTAAATGTTTGACGTAGATCCCGCCTGATGGTGTTGCGATGTCTAAGATTTTGGAAACACTAACTTGAAAAATTTCCATCGCCACTCAACATGTCCAATTTTCAAAAACAGTAGAAAAATACGTACTTTGTAACTCAATAAGAAAAATATACATCTTTGTCAAGTGCAACCAAGAAAAATCCTATCCAGTCTTACTACAAAATTATCAAAATAAGCACTGATTTTGCCTATAATACAGATCTTAAGAATTATCTTAAAAAGATTTATTTATCAAATTAACACATTATTTGCATATGCAAACTATGATTACTAACAAAATTTATAATTTATTTGAACAATTATTAATTTTGCTTGTGGTGGGAAATTACAATTACATTACAATAATTCGTAATTACATTCGTTATTGGCTGCTAGATTC
>DWJZ01009555.1:0-10636 GCA_018249125.1 Asbolis capucinus
CCGTGGCTCCAGTGGCGCAATCGGTTAGCGCACGGTACTTATAAGACAGTGTTCGTGAGCGATGCCGGGGTTGTGAGTTCGAGCCTCACCTGGAGCATTTTTATGATTTTATTATAACTGAAATAGATATGGTACTTTGGAAAACATAATAGAAGTAGGTAAATTAGGTAACCATCTATACTGACTTTCTTACTCGTCAGTTACATACATTATAGTTTTCATTTAGAATAGACAGAGGACATAAATGATTTCGAGGCAATTTTTACCCTTTTTTTGTGTGTAGGTGGGTACTTCTTAGAGGACTTTAATGAAGAAACGATAGGTGTAAGAGACTCCTACCATGTTTGAGCCCCAGCCACCTTTGACTGCTCGTGGTGCAGCGTGATAAACAACGAACAAGGTAATACCCAGGTCTCTTCTTCTGGAAGTATCTGTGCTCACTACCACGATAGTACTACTTCCCAGTGCACTCTTGCATGGTGGAGAGGAATTCTTTTCAAGGATGGCTGCAACCCAGAAATGTTTTAAACAGAAATGTTTTAAAGGTCTTCTTTTGCACCAGTCTTAAAGCTAGTTGTTGGAATGCCTGGATTCATTAAAAACATTATATGTGGTGTTTTTACAATAGCTGCCAATGCGTTTGTGACACCCTAGCCTGATATCTTGGTGAGCCCTCGGCTCGATTGCTTGTTTATAATAAAATATAATCGTGATGCTTATTAATCAATAAGTAGAGGTGACATACATATGTACATTTTACTAAACTTTTAACACTATATTTTTCATATAATTAATGCAATAATCAGAATTAATAGCTCATAGATGATCCTTCGAGCCGGACGAGGCTATAGCTAAGTTGTATGAGTTGTAACAGAACATCTACTTTGCTCACGTTGTAATAACAACGAAGTAGAGTTTTTATAATTACAAAAAGATATTGGGGCTTGATATATAGGTAGTTGATGTTAATGTCACCAATTACATGTTTGTGTTGTTCCTACAAACTCTCTAAACATTTGTTATTTATATTTTTTGCGTGTTAGTCAGGTAAGTTTTATTATCCCACTAGTTTTTTCCCGCGACTACGTCCGCGTGCTACAGTCACTCCCACCCGTAAATATGTGCCCCTACGTATAATAACACAACCCAATGAAAACATTGACGTGCACCTGTGGAATTGTTTAAAATATACTAAATGCCATACTAGCATTGGTAAATATCGTTTTAAAGACACATTCTATAATATTTATTTAATAATAAAAAATATATTGAAATATAATAATGAAATATATTGAAATAAATTTTAATGTATTTTATTTACAAAAAGAGGTGTCCAAATCAATATAGACTTATAACAAAATTATTTGAAGCCACTTGTATTACTTGGTATTAAACATAAATATGAAAATTACCTTAACGTTTACTTACCCTTAATGCTCTGCTCATAATAATTAAGGGATTAGTGGGAATTAGACTTGTATCATTGTGCAAGTACCCACTCGTACATTTTCTTTACACCATTTAGACATGAAAAAAAATTAAATGGAAAATTTTGAAATTTTATTTCAGTAAAATATAGGACATAAAAATGTAGACGCATTGTTTTTTGCAATAAAAAGAGTATGCTCCAGGTGAGGCTCGAACTCACAACCCCGGCATTACTCACACGTACACTGTCTTATAAGTACCGTGCGCTAACCAATTGCGCCACTGGAGCTATTGTGGTAGGTGTCAAAATTACTAAACGAGTTTCGCAACACACAGTTTAGTCAAATAGCATTCTTATTACTTATCGATCTGACGATTAAAATCATGGAAAATAACTTGTATCGTACACAATAAATAAACATGAAATTTTATGATCTTACTAGCAATGAAAACTAAATGTTAATGTTTATATTGAACAAAAATAAGATATTTTGATAACAATTTGTTATCTGTACTAAAATGACAAGAAGAGGAATCACAGAATTGCAGATAAACATAAATACAAAATGGAATGTATGCAAACGTCATTATTATTTGCCAATGCCAGCGAACTAATTGATATAATGTTGTGATTTTCTTTGTGGAATAATACCATTTTACATAGCTTCATGTTGAAATTATTGTGATACTCGTTGTATAGATCGAATCGAACTGAGTGTCTAATGTGTCCAGAAAATGAATTGGTTCGACACGTCAGGTCTGACGAGTTTAGCGAAGACTGCGCTAAAGGAGGCCCAAAAAACGATCGACAAGGCTCTAGATATACAAGATGAAAGCGAAGAGGACCAGGATAATGATACAAAAGCGCCAACGACGTCGAAACCATCCCCCGGGTCCAGTAGTAACGCACAAAAAGATTCCTCTGATTTTTTCGCTTCCTGGGGACTCACGGCTAGCGTGGAGAGCAACCAGGACCCAGCAGAGGAGCGTCCGGTGGTTACCGAGAGTCCCTCTAAGTCTAACTCGCAAAGCTTGTGGGGGTCTTTTGCGGGCTCGTTTTTCGAGCAGCAGAAACTGGAAGGTGAAACTATAGTCCGACCACCAAAAGCAAAGTCCATGAATGTTATAGCCGATACGAAGTACGGCAGCCACGATGATTTGTTTTCAAAGAGTCAATTAGTAATGTCCGATGGTGCTGAAAGTTTAAATATTAAAGAGGATGAACCGCCGAAAGCAGAGGAGAGACGTAGCTCGTCGATATCTCAGAAGTTATCATTTATGTCAATGGAACACAGTTCTGATTCTGTAGAAGTATTGTCACAGAGTTTAAAGACAACACCGGACTCAGAGGTAGCTAGTGCGCCATCCCTGTCACACAGTAGCAGTGCTGGCTTGAAACTGAATTCTGAATCTGTTGAAATATTACCAGATAGTCTCATCAGTCCCAGTTCAATAGAGTGTTTAGGTTTCGATAGCTATGCTAGTGATAAAAATAGTAGCAATTCATCAAATTTGTCTCCAGGTGATATTTCCGACAAGAAGTCTACTCCAGTGGGCGATAGAACAGAAAAGGCTGAAACGGCAGATAGTGTAAGCTTAGTTGCAGATGATGATGAGGATACAATGTCTTATAATTCTATCTCAGAGTGTACAGCTCCCACAGTCCTAGATACTGATGATAAAGCTGTTAGTCCATTCCCTAAAACATTACGAGATATTCCTAAAAGAATTCCAGAAAAAGACTTATTGCACTTAGAGCAAACATTTGTGCCTCAAAGAATGCAAATTAGTGAAAATTCCTCAAATGATGGCTCGTGGTCTGATAGAACACTAAATGCTGACAATGATAGTGTTACTTTAGACACTACCATAGAGGAGCAGAGGAAAGATATAGAACAGGAAGACATATTGATGGAGAAGCTTAGTGATTCTTCATCATTCTACAATGTGAATGTAACAGGAGACATGCTTAGGTCTGAGAGCTCTGCGTTTATTAATGTAGAAAAGCAGCAATGTAGTGCACCTGACAGTAGTGAATCTTCACAAAAGGATGCAAGTATTAAAGAAAGAACATCGCCCATCAGTTCCGACAGCAAAAGTGATTTAGTAAAAATAGGTTCTGACCGAACATCAGGACACACATCAGGGGATGAGTTGGAAACTGCCACATCATCCGATATAGAAATAATTCCAAGTCCAAATGGAGATAGTGGGAATGGATGTAGAAGTAGCCCGGGCAAGTATGGATTCAAACAGGGTAAGTTTGATGGAGCGACATCACCTAATTTAGTAGACTTGGTGCTCGGAAAGTCATTAGCTACAAAAATTCGAGGCCATACGAGAGAGCTGTCTGAAGCATCCGTGCAGAGTAATACTAGTGATGAGAGTCAAAGTTCAGAGAATGAGAGGCTTATGAGAAGACTATGTGAAATGGCTGAGATTTTAGATGCTAGGGAAAGTAGATTAATGGAAGTGAGTAGGAATAATGCTGAGCTAGCTGAAAGTAATGCTAGCTTGAAGAGCCAGGTGGATTCTCTAATAGCAAAGCAGGAAGGTGGTGGTGACATTACTATGTTAGCCGAAGACTACACACACAGGATGTCTGCGCTTGAGAAGAAGTTCCAACAAGCTATTAGGGAAAAGGTATCTAAATTCATATGTTTTTCTCAGTTTGTGGCAGATGATTTTAAGTTAGATCAAAGTAACTGACATTTATACAACCGTATATTGTACAGGATCAGTTAAGAAAACAATTGGACAGTATAAAAGCAGATGCAAGTCGAAAAAACTCAACAGAGATGGAGATGACTTTAAAAGAGAAGGAGGAGATCATAGTTCAACTGCAAGAGGAGGGCGAGAAGCTGGCTCGTCACGAGCTGCAGCACTCCACCATCATCAAGAAGCTAAGAGCCAAGGAGAAGGACAATGAGCAAGTCATTAAAGGATTGCGGTATGTTGAAAAATATATTTCACCACAACATTGTTTCTTTGTGCCTAAGCAAGCCAAGGTAGAATGATACCTCACTCATGTATCACAAAGTACTCTTTTTTACTCTGGAATTACTGCAACTTTAATCAATGAGGCAATAATTATGAATTCCTGTACTAACTGATAGCCAGCTTTTGTGGAATCACTGTAAATTTAGTCACTTGCAGTCTTAACCTTGCAAGTCAATGCATCCGAAACATTCATTTGTTTATTTGTATGAAAAACTTTACTGTGAATAATTATTACAAACTTGAAGAAGGCCAAATGATGTTAATAGTTGGCCTTCACTGAGATTGAATATTATTTGAATTTGTACATTATGTATTTCCTCTTTCCTTATCATGATATCACTGTTTTTTTTCTTACTAATTAACTATATGATGTTGTAGATTTTAATGAATTCTAAAATAAAATAAAAAAAATAGCTTTATACTTTAATTTTTATTGTGGTGTAAAATACGATCTGTCTTTATTATAATCCCTATGTTTACAATATTGCGTACTGAGAAAAATATTGTGTATGAAATAAAACGTAAATACATATAATACATAATGGATTTTGTATTCCAGAGACAAGATAGCGGAGCAAACAGCAGAGCTGGAGCGCATGAAGCGGTCCATGGCAGCCAAGGAGGAGCTGGAGGTGAGCCAGATCGAGGCGGTGTACCGGCTCACCACTACCAACAAGAAACTGGAGACTGAACTCATGGAGGTTAGCCATTCATACTACATTACTACTAATAAAGAACAGTAACAATCTGGGAGTGTCAACAGAAGTGTAACTTCTGCAATTAGATGTGTATTTTTTAGTTTGTTGTAGCAGAAATTGTCAAATGGAGTACCAATTAATTAGTGGTTGGTTGTCACAGTGATAGCCTAGTGGTTAAGAATTCGGCCTCCTACTCGGGGGTCCGGGATTAAATCGCAGGGCGCGCCCTTCTGACTCTTTGGAGTTCAGCATTTAAATGTCACTCGCTCTAACGGTGAAGGAAAACATCGTGAGGAAACCTGCATGCCGGGGAGTTTGCAAAAACTCAAAGGTGTGTGAAGTCTGTCAATCCGCATTTGGCCAGCATGGTAGACTATGGCCTTAACCTTCCCATTCAGAGAAAAGACCCGTGCTCAATAGTCGGCTGTGATGAGTTGAGATGAATTAATGCCGCAGTCGGGTTTTTTGCGTCGTAAATATATTACTTGTCTTTATTTTAATGCCTGAATGTGCTTGACATGTACACAGTAAAATGAATCTGCAGCAAGTTATTGTCCTACTTGCCACTACAACCGTTACTTGTATGTTGAGGCATTTCGTGTTAGTTTCCTAATTTGCTAAACCAGTTTCTCGTGTTTTTGTTCTATCACAAACAACTAGGACCTCAGAACAAACGGTTAAGTTTTTACTAATATTATAAATGCAATAATAACTCTGTTTAATGCCCTTTCACGCCTAAGCCACTGATCTAATCTAAATATATATAAAACTCATAGGTGACTGACTGACTGACATAGTGATCTATCAACGCACAGCCCAAACAACTGGAGGAATCGGGCTGAAATTTGGCATGCAGGTAGACGTTATGACGTAGGCGTCCGCTAAGAAAGGATTTTGATATATTCCAACCCATAATTAATAATAAGACTTCTTAACGCGAACAAAGCCGCGGGCAAAAGCTAGCTTTGATATAAAACCGTACAGATATAGCCTAGAAGGTGAGAAATGACGAAAATGTATACGAGGTTCTTAATTCTATAAGATAAACACTTATATGAAATGGTACAATGCAGTTAATAATATAGTAATAAATAAATGCTCTACTGTTTTTGATATTTCGACCTGGGGTGATAAAAACTATTCCACACATATAGAAAAATTATCTACACATATAATTAAGGGACCCAATAATTTAATTTATAGTTGGACTTGATGGCGCCCGAGCAACACTCGGCGGGCCAGGTATTTAAAAAACGAATACAATAGATATTTTTTGTCATTTACTGATAGTGAGTCACGACTGGTTTGATGTTATTCCACCGTTTGACGTCAAACCTTACTGATAATATTTATGTATGGCACAGTTTATTTTTAACGTTTCTATGAATTAATTTTGTTATCGCTGTAAAAATCTTATCGCACAGTTTATTCACGTATTATGACTATTTTCTAAGTAGGTACTTTGATTTTAATTCTCATTACCTTGTGCATGTCGCACTAATGTTATAAACGGAGAGCAGTACCGATGAGGTATTGTTCTCAAATATTTATTTTTTATATAATTTTCTTTGTAATGTTTTGTTATTGTACTTAATTGATATAGGGATTTTATACTGTTAATTTTTGTCTTTCGTTAGGTGAGATATTGGTGCCAAAAACGAAATAAATACTTTTCATTTCATTTCAAATGTGAAAGTTTGTGAGGATAGATGGATGTTTGTTTTTCTTTCACGCAAAAAGTGCTGAATGGATCTGGGTGAAATTTGCCACAGATATAGATTAAAGTCTGAAATAACACATGAAATATGTTTTGTCAATACACCTACCTACCATGTAAAATAGTTTAAAATATAAATACATAGTTGTAGATAAGATTATAGAAGTTCTTAGAGATTACAATAATCATTACTAATATTATGTATACGAGAGTAATTCTGTCTGTCTCTCTGTTATGTTTTCAGGCCTAAACCACTGAACCGATTTTCAATTCTGTAGCTTATCGAAGAAACCAATTTCGTGCATAGGATTCGTAGACACAGCTGGTTTAAAACATTTTAAATACTTGAGCAGTCTGCTGGACAACGTCTGCTGGATCAACCAGTTTAATACAATTGAAAGATAAACCTCAAGACAATTAATGAGGTTCTGATAGTTCATTATCTGTTTTTTTAATGTAAAAGTATAATAATTTTATGATTCATAAATGTATCTAATTTTGTAAAGACTAATAAGGTTTGATAATTACTTTTTTTTATTCCAATAATCCACCAACAAACGAACAGAGGAGCTATTGGAGGATTTATTAGGAAAACAATCGGTCGAACTCTTTTTGATTTTTTTTTTCTTTTATATTCACGTGTGTTTGTAGCATACCGTATTTACGACAGTGTGCGTGTGTCTTAATTAGTGTGAAAAGTCTTAATTATGAACCCGATAAAAACAGCAATATATAGAAAAAATAAATCTAAACAAACAAAATTAGATGTTATTCTGGTGTGACAGAACCGCAGTGCGCTAGACGACACAAGCCAGCGGCTGGAGAGCGCGCGGACGTCGCTGGAGGTGGCGCGGCGCGAGCTGGGCGAGCTGCAGCGGGGCGCGGGCGAGCTGCGCCGGCAGCGCGCCGCCGCCCAGCAGCAGCGGGAGGCCGCCGAGCGCGCCGCGCGGGAGGCCGACACGCTGCGCCACGAGCTGCGGCAGCTGAGGGACGAGCGGGCCAGAGGTCAGACTGTACTCTATTCTCTCTTCTATCTTATTCTCTCTATTACTTTGCTCTTTGGCTACTTTACTCTATACTGCTCTATTATTCCGCTCTTGGCTCTACATTGCAAACTTGAGCTTTCCACTGCACGTATATGACTACATAACTCTACATACTCATACCGTAGTCGCAGACACTCGTAGCCATATCCACGGTTAACGAACACTTGGATACACAGGGGGACCCACGGCCGTGCTGAAAGGACGGTAATTACCTTAAATATTAAAGAATGCCGTTGGTATTCTTTTTAAAATAAAAATGAAGTCTTCCTTCAGTAGAACTGTCTGTCTTCAACATTTAAGCTACTTGTCCCCATGTGGCAAACATCCAACCATCCAACAACATGTGGGGGATATCCTATGTACTATTCAGATCTTGTTACGATTCACGTGTAGTTATTTTTCAATCTAGCCGCAAATTATACACCTGGTAGGTCACCCAGTCCAAATAGCATCTTATATCTGAATACTGAACTCGATAAGGTTTTTGATCTAGGATAGATTAGAATTGTTTGCTGAGTCTTGTCACAATTACAACAAGTTCTGCAGAGTACCTAAATCGTCAAATGAATTATGAGTTTTAGTAGAAATTGAAGATAGGAGATGAAGGTGCTGCGATATAATTTTAAATTCCTTAAAGCACATCAGCCCTCCTAGGCAAATTTCTTTTCTGTTATCGTTCACGCCAAACACTATTTCAATAATTTATTTATGGGAAATACGTTTGGTGCAGAAAAATTTGGCGTTTGTCCATACATTTTATAACTAGCGTTAGTCGTGGTCGGTAACAGAAATGACATTTGTCAGAGGGAATTAACCTTTACTTTGGTTAGTGCTTGCAAATTGCTATCAGAATGTTGTACAAGTTATACAAGCAAGACGGTTCCTCTAATGTCGCCGGCTCATTTCAAACTAATTACCGTATCTTATCGCCTAACAGACAACTGCACTACATGTCCTGATTTGTCGGACAATAGGATTATTAGTGGCCAGCGACGGAGCCCTATCGGGTGTGTTCCATCCTCGGCTCTCCCGGCGTTTCAGTACCTAGTAACTTGGTATCTGTATATTTTATTATCGTGTAAGACGGGTTCCTTTCTCGGTGAGTTCAAGATTTCCTTGATATACATATGTAGTTTCATACAAATTCAATCTAACTTCATTTCTTTTTGATTAAAGGGTTTGTATGGGAATCTATGTAATATGATAACGTTGCACATGTCGCTGGAAGCTTTGCAGGTTCCTTCATTTTCTGGTGGATATATCAGAATGAAAGCAGGCTAACTCGATTTATTTTATTGTTTTGGCATGTGGATTCTTTTAATAAATGGTTTTAATATTTGTTTATAGAGGAGCAGCGGTGGCTGTCCCGCGAGGAGGCGCTGCGGCGCGAGGTGGCGGAGGCGCGCGAGGCGGCGGCGGCGGCCGGGGCGGGCGGGGACATGGGCGAGCCGCCCGCCGCCCTGCTGCAGCAGCTGGCGGCGCTGCAGCGAGCCGCCCTGCAGCGGGACCAGGCGCACGCGCACGCCGCCGCACAGGCCGCGCATCGACTAGGTAACGATACACACAATACTGTTTCAGATTATATAAGACAGATATTCTTGCGATACATATTAGTGTAAACAAATGAACTTTTCTTTAGTATCTAGTGAGACAAAGTCTTTTAAACATTAAAGCAAGATCAAGATGTGAGAACATATTTTCTTTAATAGATTTTTGTAATTGTTATGTATATTTCAATTTCACTTCACGATGAATCATGAATCACTAAAAATAAAAGTACTTTTAAAATTGTAAACCTCTGCGGTGGCAGCTTGTACTCGGGGCAACCGCTGTAGCTCAAACTGTCAAGTAGTGTCACCTTACATGGAAGGGCATCTCGGGCTCCGATGTTGGTAAATGTATATTGGGTGTGCAGCGGAGGCCGAGCGCGCGGCGGCGCTGGCGGCGGAGCGCGAGCGGCTGGCGGCGGCGGAGAGCGCGGCGCTGCGAGCGCGTCTGGCGGCGGCCGAGGGGGCGGCGGCCGAGCACCGCGCGCGGCACGACTCGCTCGGGGACCACTGCCGCGCCGCGCTGCAGCGGCTCGACCAGCTTGAAGGCGAACTCGCACGGTAATAACCTAACACCTGGATGTCTATATACCGCTGTGATCGCTATCCGTATCGTATCCATTTTATCGTCGTTTTCAATATTTTGCACACACTTGCCCGTAAAATAGATATTATTACTCATTATCCATCCAATCCATTTCCATTCTACGACTGTTATTCGTCTTATCTTCAGTGCACTTGTATGCTCTAAGCTTGAAACTAGTGCCCGTGTCTGGAGTCCCTATCTGAGCAGCTACAAGCTGCTACTCGAGAAGGTTCAAAAAACCTTCCTGAGATATGTTTACAAACGTGCGTTCGGATACTATCCCTACTTGTATCCTACCATTTTTCTTCTGGGCTGCTTGGGTTACAACTCATTAGAAGTTCGTCGGGATCACCACCTGCTGATCATAGCCAACATATTTTCTGTGGTAGAATAGATATGCTCCAGACATCAGTGACGAGATGTGTCGATTGTTTGCGCCTAATTACTCCCAATCGTGCAAACATAAACTCTTCGCTGCGCCCACGGCGCTCACGGCCGCGAGAGCAAACTCCTATTCCCCACATCCTCACCAAACTAAACGCTCTTCTGGATGTGTTTCCTGAGTGTGATTTGTTTGCAGATGAATGGCCGAAAATATTGTCAGTATGCATGAG
>DWJZ01009556.1:0-10636 GCA_018249125.1 Asbolis capucinus
GGATTAGAAACACCATGGATTTTGGAAACGCAGGATAATAATTTTTATTAAATTTTTGTTAGAGTCGCATATCCAGTCACAAGACGACATTTATTTAAACCACTTAAAAATGCATAACCAACTTCGACTCGTATATTTATGTATGTTCAACAATTTCTCAAAGATGGCTTTACCAATTTAGATGATTCAAATGCATCAATTGCTTTACATCGGACTAAAACCTTTGATTGTTCCGTATTGTATCTATGTATGTGTGTTATGTTGCGGTGTGTGTGTTTCGCTGTGTGCCCATTCTGCAACGCACAACATTTCATAGTTCTATATTAAGTGGTAATGTTAACTTCGAGTTAGTTAAAAAATATATAAGTATTCATTAACTTTTTACTTTTTGTTCATAATTAAACTTTGACAAAGTCTCTCCGGACTTTATGAAATCGGTTTAATTTTTTTTAAATTATATAATTGTCTTTCATTTCAAGTCTAACTAAAAACTCAGTTGTTGTATAACTAGTAACTCAGCTGAGTTGTTAGTTAAAGTTGAAATTAAAGATCTACAACGGAACAACCCTGCTGTTAGTCAATTGTTTCTTCTAGTTTTAATAAGTTAGCGCTTGATTACATTCCCACCTGATGGTTTGTGCGATGTAGTCTTATGTGAAAAATCGCACTAACTTTGTAGTAGCTTATTCACTCTTTAGTTGAAAATATTTGTTATAATCGAACGTGAACACCGAAGAGAAAGCTCAAAGTAACGAAACAGGAATATCCTTATCAGAGGAAGCAGACCCTAGTAACGTAGTGCTACTGGCGCTGACGTTCCGGCTCGGGTCCACACGAGAACCCCCACATGCCCCGCATGCCCCACATGCCACACATGGCCCACATGAGACCCTCAACTTGAAATGTGTCAGAGCAATACGTAGAATTCTAAGCACTAACTTATTTTTCAAATCATAACTCAGAATTCTATAAGAAAACTAGAAACTACCCTCGCTTTGCCTCGGACGTACCAGTTACCAGAAAAAGTAGTTATTGTGACATAACTGTAACAGTGACATATATATCGTAGACTAGCATATTACAAAACATTGATGTTCTCGTTATAATATAAGTTTAGAATAAATTTAGGTAAACGAAATGTGATGAAAAAGTTATTAGTTAACTTTATATTATTAAAATAACCTTTTTTAGAAATTGCATATGCATGTATACACTGTACATATAACAAAATAACATTTTATACATTTTTGTCTGCCCATCTGTCTGTTTTTTCCGGCTTATCTCTGGAACGGGCCAATTTTAACGGAACTTTCATTGGCAGATAGCTGATGTAAGAAAAAGTTATTTAGGCTACATTTATTTTAGAAATGTAAAGTTATCGTAAAATCTGCGAACTGATTAATAACTTTTTAGTTACATTTCATATGGACGAAATCGTGAGAATCAGAACTTCTAAAGTATTTTATGTATATAATATACATATTATCTATATAGATAAAATATTTAACAGACATAAGATAGCTATTAATGATAGAAGCATTATTCCTACTATAGTTATAGTTAAATATAACAAGGTTTATTAAAGATATTTAAAAATACAATCTTTAATTATAAATCCTTAATAAAAAGAAACAGAAATTTTCATAACTGTGTGGTTAACAGTTGAGGAGATTCCATTGTCTGGAGCCAATCCTGAACGTAGTATCAGGTCATGCTTGTCATAAAAATGTATTGTCATCAGGATGAAAACTTTTTGTGAAATTTCTGCACCGTAGTGGATAAGAGGCAGTGGGTCCAATTAAACTTAACATTTGAACCATAACAACAAAATATACTAACATACTAATATATGTACACACATACACTGCAAATTAAATAAAAGCTTGTAAAAAAGCTCTTCTTACGCGTACAAGGGGATTTGCTGACACAGAAATACCGAAAGTAGATTTAAGTTTTTCCAGAATGGATTAAGCTGGAAAAAGTTTTTGGAGCCCGGTTTCAGACTGGACCACCAAACTTCCTACATGATAAAGTTAAGATTCTCCTATTATCTTTATTCTCACAAAAGCAAACCTTTTGCAATTGTGGAATTACTAAAAATCGAAGACAAGGTCCCACCGTCATTATCATCTCAACCCATCACGGCCCACTATTGAGCGCGGGTCTCTTCTCTGAATGAGAAGGTTAAGGCCATAGTCCATCACGCTGGCCAAGTGCGGATAGGCAGACTTCACACACCTCTGAGTTTTGCAAACTCTCCGACATGCAGGTTTCCACACGATGTTTTCCTTCACCTTTAAATGCTTAAAACGCACATACTCGTAACTCCGAAAAGTCAGAAGTGCGCGCCCTTGGATTCGAACCCGGATCCCTCGAGTAGGCCGAATTCTTAACTACTAGGCTATCACCGCTATAATCGGTATCGGATCCCACATGGAATCAAAAACCAAATGAATTAATAATTCCAAAAAACAAAAAACTCGCTTTTACAGTATGGCAGCTCTACTCGAAGCGTTCACGGCCAGGCGGCTTATTTCGATTGTAAGCAATTGAAGAAATTAGCAACAGCGGGCGCGGTCGGTAGGAGGTTGGATGGGTGACCGCTAGTGGCAAAACTTTCATAAATTTTTCCTGCTTCGGATGGCACCCAAGGCCGTCGGTACCAGTTGTTATAGTTATATAGTAATTATAAAGCCATGTCGGAGGCGACATAAAAAAGGCACATATGATAGATAGCCCCTCTTCAAACCGCATTGGACCAACGTGGTGAAACTCTAGGCCTCTTCAGTATGAGGAAAGACCCATGCTCATTTGTGGGCCATCATTGGGGTGAAGTCAGCTTTTTCTCGCGACTACGACCGAATACTTTTTATCCCGTACATAGTTTTTATTCCCGCGGGATCATAGGTAAAAGTTAACAATTTATGTGACAAAAAAACCGTTTGCTAGGTCAGCTTGTTCGAAATAAAAAGTAGTCTATATCCATTCCAACTTCTAGTATAACTCTGTCTTAATTCTTCATCTAAGTCGGTTCAGTGGTTAAGCCATGAAAATACACGGACAGATAGACACTCTTGTCTTTGTTATCGCATATACAATGTGAGTAAGATATACAATAGGCCAAATAAAATAATACAAAAAATTACACTAATAATAATAGAAAAAGGTTCAGGTGTCGATTTTTTGTGGCGGTTAGCACGTGCATTGTAAAAATTACTCTCAATTGCTAAAAGAAGTACTTCAAAAATAACTGTCCTAATAATCTTTAAGAATTTCCGTCTGGAGTATCAAGTGTACATCAAATGATACTTAAATCAAAAACTATATTAAAAAACACGCACAGTCATATGAACTTAAACGTGGCTTAGAACCAACTCCATAGTCTCGAGCATAGGCGCAGAGTTGCCAGCCTCTCGGTATTCTACATGGTACGTTCTGGAGAGTGTGTGAAAGAATTACATGACATAATTCCCCCATCCCCGTTCCATCATAGAACGAGTCGACGCACGGCCGATACCCATCCCTTCGTCGTAAACATTCCGCCTGTACGAACGTCGCGCTTTGCGTCCTCTTTCATCACACGTACCGCGAAGGACTTGAATAAGTTGCCAGCGTCATTGTTTCCGTTCGATTACAATGTGTCTTCAAGTCAAGAGTGAATAGGCTATTACTAAATAAGTACGCTTTACCATCTAAGACCAGATCACCACATACCATTGTGGGATAGTGGTCAAGCACAAATTTATAGAAACTAAAAAAAAACATGAAGTTGCCTTACAAGCATCTTAAAATATTAAATTTAATTCATTCAAAAGACTAAACAGATAACTAAATAGTACTACTAATTTTAGTAGTGTTCTTGATGGAGAAGTTGGTAGCAAGCCAGAAAAAATTGTTATCTACAAGCAGCAAGCCGAAACTAAAGTGGATCTAGAAATAAACTTACAAAATAATTGAATAACAACTATTGAATAATGTACAAGCAACTGTGTAGGAAATTTTGTATAAACATGATCATCTCTATACTACTTCTAAATGCAACAGTTTATGAGGATGAATAAATGGATATATGGATGATCGGTTGGATGGATGTATGAATGGATGGATGTTTGTTATTGCAATTCCTTCTTAACATCCTTGGGAAAGAGGCGGCGTTGAAAATCAGCGGTGCTAGAGACCACGGCTTCTTATCAGCATGAGCTGAGTACCTGACCTTAGTTTCTACCTAAAAATTATAGTTCTGGAATAACTCATCCAACTCAACACGCTGGAGAAGCCGCGGGCAGGCGCTAGTATATTTATAAATGGAGATAGCTATGAATCCATCAGAGATCAGAGTTCCAAATCTGCGTGTACTTGCTCGTATATCCTTCAAAAGTTATGAGCATAAGGTGACGAGTCAAGGTCAAGAATAAGATTTTACCACTCTATGCATTCTACCATCTAAAACGAAACCACTACCATCAGGTGGGGAATCAAGTCAACTCATCATCAACACAAACTGTCCCATTCCTGGGCTCGGGTGTCCACTCACTATGTGAGGCGTACAGGTCGTAGTCACTCTGGTCAAGTGCGTATTGGTAAATTTCACACACATTTCAGACTTTTATGTATAACTCACAGGAGTGCAGGTTTCCTTCACCGTAGCAAGTGAATCAACTTCTGATACGCACATAACTTCAAAAAACGCAGCAAGCATTTATTTGATGTAAAAGGTATAAAAACAGATTCAAGGATCTACATTAATGTATTTCAGAGTCCAACTCAAAATTTAAAAGCAGTCATTTCGTTCGCTTCAATACCTGTTGAGAACAAAAAATATTTCGACGGCAATTTTTTTATTTCCTTTCACGTTCTGCCCATTCAGATATTTCCTGTAATACAAAAATAAAACATTGAAGAGTACTTTTTATTTGAACGGAATATCCAGAGGCATTATTATTTCATTCATTTCGACACCATTCATTGTTCGGAAGTCTTCATTGTTGACAGCTGATAAGTTTGGGGAATTACGGAGTGCCCATAAAATGGAAATCATTTGAATACTGTGCCCGCAAATAAAATAAGGTTGATGAAAAATTGGTGTCGGTTTCATCTCAAGTTTGTACTCAGGGTTTGGGTAAGGACTTTTGCTTCCACCATAAACACTTGAGCCAAACTCATGACTGATACTTTGTTGGCCAGTAAAGACGTGCATCTTATGCTTGGCGAGTGCCCAAAGCACGAGGGTGGTAGCTAGTAAGCCAAGCTCCACGGATTACTTTAGCTATACGTGTATTGATTTTAAACGTCCTTATCTCAGCGTGGAAACTGGCGATAACAAAACGCAACACACTTACAAGTATTATTTCATAGTATTACACAAGCAGAGATCTGTCTTCATACTGAGGAGGCCTAGAGCATATTCCACCACGCTGCTCCAATGCGGTTTGGTCCTCTGGAGTTAGTGAGCAACCGAAATGTCGGAAGTTTTTATGCCGCTCGAAGGACTCCGACATGGTTTAACGATCTAACGATAACAACTGGGACCGACGGCATTACGTGCCCTCCTGACCACGGAAACGTTCAAGTTTTTTGCCACTAGCGGTCACCCATCCTCCTACCGACAACGCTCGCTGTTGCTTAACTTTTCCGATCGCCTACAATCGAAACAATTTAAGTTTAAATTACACGATTTAATTCCACTCTCTCCTTCCTATCATCATCACACGACGCAGAATAGGTATCCATTCCTTCGTGGTGGATATCCCTATACGGACACGCTTTGTTTCCACATTTATATCACCGACAGAAGAAGGAGAAGGAGAGGAACAAATTATTAGCGTCAGTTTTTCCGTTCAAGTACAATATAGGCGTCTCAAGACGAGAGTAAATATCTAATATTAATAAAAAAATGTAAGAAGATTAAGGTATATGAAATTGGAAGAGTACGTAACCCGATGGCTGCTTTCGATTGTGATCGAAAAAGTGAAGCATAAGCAGACGGGATTTGCAAGTCGGGCACAAATTTAATGAGCGTTTCGTACTTCGGATGGCAAGTAAAGCCGTCAGTCGAGTTATATAGCCTTTAGGTGGCATAAAAACTTTCGAACCTTGGATTCAAAGTCAAAGTCAAAACTCATTTATTCACATCGGTATTAAAAATACACTTATGAACGTCAACATTTTTTTTTAATCTACCACTTGGCCACTTTGGCCACTAACCCCTAGCCTTATCCACATTGGAGCAATGTGGTGGAGTATGCTGTAGGTTCATGACGAGAGATATGTGCCTAGTACTGAGCAATCGATGGGTTGAAGCTATATAAAAACAAGGTTAATTAAAAATATTTAAAAACACTAGCTTTAATAAAATATCCATAATACAAAGAAACACAACCAACTGTATTGTTAACTGTTGAGGAGGTCCCTTGTCTGGAACCAATCCTGAACGTAGTATTTTGCTTATCATAAAAATGCACTGTGATCAGGATGAAAACTGTGCAAAATTTCAGCTCGGTAGCGATAAGAGGAAGTGGGACTTATTTGACCCGTAACAAGCAAATATACTTATATAAAAGCATACACTGCAAGTTAAATAAAAGCTTGTAATAAATTAAACCTAGATTTGATGAAAAGAAATATTTTTGACAAATAACGACAACATTCTGTTACTCCATCAAGTTAAATATTAAAGAATTTAACTTGGAGAAGTTATCATCGAAGCGCACTCGAACTTCGTTTATTCTCGTTCGTATCTCTTCAAACTTAGCACGTAGCGTTTTACACAAATGTGTACCTTAATAACACAGATATATAATGTGTCTGGAAGTACTTCAGAAACTGTCGATAGTATTGATTGAATTTTCTACTACACATAACTTTTTGAAGATTAGTGCGTAGGTTTTGAACACAGAACATCCCGATGGACAGAGCAACGTTCAAACTACTTTTGCGGCTGTCCTGCTTCGGGGAAAGAAAACATATTGAAGAAATATGCATTGAGACTTCCCCATAAAGTCTTCTCTAAGTCGTCTGAAGTCTACCAATCCGCACCTGGCAATCTGAATGATTTTGGACTTTGTCCCTCACATTGTGACAGGAAACCCAAGTCCTGAAAAGAGACAGTTTTGGTACGCAAAGATGAAGTGCCAGTCCCAGCCGTAGAGTCTAACAATCCATGCAATTACGTCGTGTTTTGTTTCTGTAATAAATTGGGGAATCAAATATTTTTTTCATATTTTATTCTCTCGTAATTCTTTCTTTACCCTTTCCTTATTCTTTCAACTCTCTCCTTATTCTCTCTGTATTCTTTCGTTATTAATTCGTTTTTTGTTTCAGTCTTTCATCTGTCTTCTTTTTTACTTTCTTTCTGTCAAGTGCACAGCAAAAGAAGCCGTATCCAGTTTCTATACGTACCTTGGATTCGAATAGCGAACTTGGGAATGTGTTGTAATTCCGATGCACTCTGGGATAACTTTCCAGATCGTGCCGAATCCAAACGAGCTGACAAACTTGGCACTACTTCATATTTACAAAATATTACATTGTAGTAAAGTCCCATTTTAGGGGCTAATGTAGGTTAATTGGCGTGTTTTATTTCAAGGCATTAACGTCACAAGGGGATAAAATAGGTATTTTGTTAATTTTAATGTAAACATTAGTAGTTTCCGACAAATTTTGGTCTGTATATAGAAACTTGCAACCTCGTTTAATATACTATGAGTGAATTCTTCGTGTAAATTGTTGCTGAAATATTGTAAGACATTTTGATTGTACTTGTATAACATGGTAGAATCCTCAAAGTCTTGCCTTTTCATGCTTTAAAAGGTCAAGATGAGTCGTGAAGAAAATAAATATATAGTGTAATTTTTTTACCGATGTAAACTAAAATATTAAAAAAGAATAAAGCACTCATAGACCAATGAAGGCAAGCATAGGTGGCAGTCTGTTCCTCAATGTCCAATCCACCTACTGGAGACAAGGAACAGGGGTTTCCCCAAGAAAACTTGGGTCCATGTCGCTACTTACCAACAGCTTGCCACAAGCTGCCCTGTGGAGTCACCAAACCATACTGTCGCAACGTGGTGGAGCTTCTAAACCTTCTCAGTTGAGACCAGTATTGGGCGTTAAATCGAAGCCATATTTGAAAGCCTCATACCCTTTTGCCCCAAAACTATCCCCAGCAAAATGACTTCGAGAATAAACAAAGGGAAATGAAGATTTGAGATAAATCCGGCAGTCGTGACCTACACAATAGGTAGATTAAGATTAACGAGCAATCCTGTACGGTATGCTCTGTATCATCTGATTGAATGTCTATTCATAAACAATAGCTGCTCCTCATGAGCTTGGCTATGAAGATAATAGAAAATTATAGTGTTCAGCTCAACATATATTTGGTAACAACGGTTTTCGCAGGAGAAAAAATATATATATACTGTATATACCGGGGTATTGGGTATGGCATATCATCTTATCTTAGTAATTTCTCCTAACAATGTTACTTAGCGATAGATTTGTGTTGGTAGATAATACAATACATTAGATTAATTTATTTTGAGTAATCACAGCACGCACCACCCACACACTCCACCCGACACTAGGTTGTGCGGAACAACAGCGAATTCCGCTGAATGTGATCTTTTCCGCCATCTTTACTCATTTTTAATTATACGAAAACCATAGTTGTACCACAATTTTAATGTATTGATCAGATTATGGCAAAATAAATGGTTTTTCTTTCTTTCTAAATAACATTATGCGAAAGTTTATGACCTTGGATGGATGGAGAAAATTGATACTCCTTCACATTAAAAATGCTAAACCGATCTGGATGAAATTTGGCACAGAGATCTGCATAATACATATGCTACTTTTTATCAACCTTTTCATCAACCTACCTATTACGTGGACGAAGCCGCAAGCACAAACCAGTCTATGACATTACCTTATTCTATTCGTACCACCATTGAGGTGAAGGTTATTAAAAATACATTACAATCAGTTTTAAGTGATAAATGCTATTATTCTCCACCTAAATATTCATTAATAGTTGAAACACTCATTAATGTTTCTTAATTAACTTTTAATCTTTCCAGTGGCATATTAAATCTCTTGAACTACGATTTCCTCTCAACCAGTCATTATGTTTGAACTACAAAATCTCGTTCCATTGTTTCCCCTCATCAGAATTCCACAGACGCCAGCCAAGTTTATGTTCCTTCACACATTGTGGTGTTCACAAATTAAATTAACATCGTGCTGGAACATGCACTCCTGACATCTGCACAAAGTTCTCGATGGTTTGTGAAGTTTGCCAATATGCACTTGACCAGCCTGGTGAACCTGTAACCTTCGCACTGTGGAATATTTATATAAATTATTTTCAAAAAGATTAGGGGCCCGTATGAAAACTTCGATAATGTATAACGTGTGAAAACACTACAAAAAATCCTTATATCGCGTACGCTGCGGAAATTATTGACAATAGAGCAAACTGATGTACTACAGTTTTATAGAGGATATATGTATATATTTACAAATAATTCCGCGACACTATATGCTTAAATGCTACAGTTATGTCACAATAACTACTTTTGTCTGGTAACTCCTTCCAATGCGAAGAAAGGGCTTATTGTATGTCCTAAGATGACGTAATGGCTTTTGCATTTACTGACTCCTGAATTACGGAAATAATTAATGCAATTCTTCAGTCAAATCAAAAGGAACGCAGTCATGTGTTGTATTTTCAACGTCTTTTAAATTTCCGTCAAACAGCCTTTTTGTGAAGTTTTCCTCCTGTTCGATGGGCACGTAGAGGGACGTATGTGAGATTTTTTAAAGAAGCTTATTTCGCTGTACAAAGGGCCCGTGCTTTGGAATAATGAGGTTTTCTAAGAGTCCTCCAGTCCTCCAGTCCTCTTTCAAACTTGACATTACAGGCAAGACATCAGGTGGTTTGAAGTGATGCCTGCAGATTGCATGTTGCCTTGACTTTCATGCTTTGTAAGAAATGGAAAGAGACGGAGGCTTTGTAAGAAAGAGAGAAGTGTGACGTCATCGCTGCGGCCATTGACTTTTCTGCTCGCTTTTATTTGTATATCAGTTCCCAATAATATTATATTTAACTGTTATGGAAAGTAAAACCATATATATATATATGTTCGCTAAATTTATTAAAGTATTCTACTAATGTTATAAATTCGAAAATTAGTAAGAATGAATGGGCAGTTGGATGGATAGATAAATGGATGTTTGTTACTCCTTCACACAAAAACGACTGTACTGATCTGGATAAAATTTGGTACAGAGACAGATTATAGACTTTCCACCAATTTAGCATGCGGACGACGAAGCCGGCGTATACTATTTATGTAGTTATTATGAATAACAATTTTTTTTTTGCTTTCTATAAGTGAATGCTTGACCACTAACGCACCTGATGGTATACGGTGAACCGTACTAATTTAGTAATACCTTACTCACTCTTGACTTTTAGACACATTATAATCCAACGGAAACACCGAAGCTGGCAACTTATTCCAATCCTTCGCGGTACGTATGATGAAACAGGCCGCAAAGCGCGACGTTCGTACAGGCGATGTCTACAACGAAGATACCATCCGTGCGTCGACTCGTTCGATGGGACGGGGAA